>VYZX01006358.1:14248-37612 GCA_013401335.1 Brachypteracias leptosomus
CCATCCCTGGAGTCATTCAAGGTCAGGCTTGATGGGGCTCTGAGCAACCTGACCTAGGTAGTGATGTCCCTACTTGTGTAGGGAGGTTGGACCAGATGACCTCTAGAGGTCCCTTCCAGCCTGAAACATTCTATGATTCTATGAATGAATTAGCACCTACCATGAAATGAGCTTTCCTATGGAGGAGCTGTCTGTCTTTTTCTGTGCAGATGTGCAGGGGACACATATAGCCAGGCTCTTCAGCCTTAGAGAGTGTTAGATATTGTGCTGTGAAAGAAGCTGAAATTTAACTTATAGGACTATATAATTTATACTTACCTTTGTCAAACAATATTCTATTATTAGTTACTTCTTTGAGGTGGGGAAGTAGTGTTTTCACAGTTTTAGCAGCAAAAACCTGAAATATCAAAGTTATGTCTGAAAAATTCAAGCTTAAATGGCTTAAATGCAAAATCTTGCCAAGGAATTTAAATCAAGTCTCAAGCTGGGGTGCTAGGTACAGGACTTTAACTACAGAACCTGTTTTATAATTAGCACTAAAAGTAGCTTCTGCCCCAGGAAGGTACTGGATGGATCCTGTTGTTCTGGGACAATAGTAGCATAGCATAGCATAGCATAGCATACCATACCATACCATACCATACCATAACAAGTTATTCCTTAATCTCTAAACTTTCCTCATCTCAATGCAAGGCAAAGGGAGGGAGTACATTTGTGTTTCTAGTGAGATGATGGTAAAACAATATTATAAGATCAGGAAATGGGTATTCTCATCATATTAAAAAATAGATATAATTAAAGTATTTTAAATAAGAGAAGCTCAGGTGGATTGAAATATCTATTAAAGAATTTAGCTGAAATGTCAACTTTTGTCTATCAACATTCTCAGAATAATTTTAATGTGTAATAGGACAGATGACTACAAATTATAAAATTACAGACTTTTTGATGTAGCAAGTGCAAACCCAATTCTTTTTCACTGATTTTTAATCTTTATCTCCAATTCTTTTTCAAGCATGGGATCTGCCACGTTTAAGATTTTTATAACTCTTTTTCACAAATGTGTTCACTTTCAGAATTGACTTTTTTTTCTTTAAAAACAAGTCTTCCAAATAGTTAACACTCCCACTGATTAAGTTCAAGGAGCTTTGCTTGTTTGTTTTTTATTAATAAGTCTTTAAATTATTTTTTTCAAAACCTTCCCTCTAAGTCTTTTGAAAAATGGTGCCTTTTCAGGCTTGTCAAATGTAAACATTATTTACAAGATAGGTGGATAGAAGAAGCAGCTTAACATGATGTGGCATGAGTAGAATAAAAGCTTTTTAGCAAAGTCCAATAAAAAAACCCCCATATTTTTACCCTGAAATTGTCTGAAGACCTAACAGCAACTGAAAAACCCAACAACAGCAACAACTTCAAATAAGTTCTCATATAAAATTCTCTTCTGTCTCAGAAGGAAAGTATCAGAACAGAAAATCCAATGTTATTCTTGCTAGTAATCTTTTTCAGGAAAGAAAATAAATATTAAGGATTTGGTCTTTTTGGTCTTCTAAAACAATATTAAATAATAAATAATACTTTGGTATTATTAATAATAAATTATAGATGCAAACCCAAATTTTACACCCAGGGAAATAAAACAAACAGAACAAAGGGTTTCTCAAAAATTATAAATGAGTTGCTAACTTGCCTAGCTACATAAATAACCAAAAGGGAAGAGTTAAAGAGAATAACTTGGACAGTTCCTCTAGTAAGAAATGAATGCTGGAAGTTAACTCTAAAAATGATTCCGTGCAATATGGAAACATTCTAAGCTTGTTAAATTCTTGTGTTTTATGTAAAGTCATGTTTAGAGACAAAAAAAAAAAAAAAAAAAAAATNAAAAAAAAAAAGACTTGAATTAGACAAAACATTCAGGGACCAGTTCTGACCTTTGTGTTACCAGGTGCATTGAACAAGGGTTCTTTTTTCCTTTCTTTCTTCTCGCCTCCGCCCCGCAACTACCTTCCAGAAAGAAAGAAAAGAGAACCCAAACACCACAACACTGTATCAGGAGAGAGACATGTCAAGCCTTCCTCTTATTTGAGGTCAGAGGGAGCTTTACATTTGTAGAAAGCAGAAGAGGGTCACTTTCTGATAGCAATTTTCCTCTGTGATTTGCAGGGGAGCTTTGAAAGAAGAGCAATCCACTGAGGAGAAGGTCATAAGCTCAAAACAGCATGCAGTGGGCAAATATACATTATATGGTAGTTGGTCTCATGGGACACATACTACCCTCCTACCAGTTGCTTATTTTGTAACGGAGGACTCTACCAGGATTTGGCAAATTGTTGAGCTGAACTGCTGACACCTGCGAGCCACAGCATATAGAAACTCAGTCTAATGTGATTTACAGGGCCATCATAAATCTCACAACACAGAAAGGTAAAACTATCTGGGATTTAAAAAGCTTGAGGTATTCAGGGGGAACTTACTTCTTAGATGTAATCTTCTTCCATGGGAACAATATGTCCCAAGACCTAACCCATTCAGACACAAATGCCAGCCTTGATCATCACCTTCTTTCTAGTACTCCTACCTTCATTGGTAGTTATTATCTATACATCTATTATCTTGATCTCATATCTATTGTTTTTTCTTGAAAGATAGCTAAATATCCAAGGTCTCTGATATAAGCTATAGCTTTTGAGAAGTGTGGACTCTCACATATAATTTTCCTCTACTGTAATCTATCAAGCAGCAAATTACAAACCTAAATGAGCTATAAAGTCCAATGGTGAATTTTCTAGAAAATTCTGTCATACGATCGGTGTATACATTTCTAACATCTGCTTTATGCAAGAGGGTTTCAGAGGCAAGTTTCTATGTACCAGAAGAGTCTGGACTGTCTTGATTGACAATGTGACAATACAGAATGGAAAAAAGGGGGATTTGCAGAGATCCATCACTTAGAAGGTTTTATAGCTTTGAATACACTTGACACTGAATTATAATGCAGGGTAATCCTTTCAAAATGACAGAAGGTTTCACTGCCAGGAAAGAATGGCTCAATGAATATAAGAGGTCTAAGGTGGAAACAGGCTTCTTAATGGCTGCGTGCCACCAGGTGACAAATGTGACTTTAAAAAATAGAAAGGATCAATATATTTACAGAAACTTTACTTTGCCCAAAAATAGATTGGGCATAAGATCATAATCAACATCTCTTTGTGGCAAAACGAGATTAAGACTTTTAGAGCCTTAAATAAAAGATGAAATCCATAATTGTACAAAGAAAAATAAATCTTTGTTGCTCTATCATATTGCATATCAAACATACACATAAGGGAATGAAACTGTGAGAGAAAGCTTGTGCAAAAGCATGTAGACCATTTAAGTGTTTATTATGATTAAAAGAAGATGGAGAAGATGTTGATGGAGCAACTATGTAAAAGATATTCAACATTTGCTGTAGGTTATAGCCATCTCTCTAACATGGAATGACAACATAGGCTCAGTTAATAGTCAGATTGCATTCCATAGTGTGATACGAGAGCTGCGACCGTAATTCCAATATACAGTCTTTATAAGGTATAACAAAAAGAAACTTGGGTTGTTGTTCAAGCCCTGTTATGGTTGTGCAGCTTGTCCTTTCCTACTTCATTGGTGTCAGTTTGAACTCTGCTCCATCTTTGTTTGATGTGCTAAATGTTTAATAAACCCAGTTATTAAACTACAAATTTAAGATCCACTTTTATGCTCTCTTCTGCTGTCTCCAGGTTGAAAAAAAAAAACAACCCAGCTGATTGCTCTATGCTAGTCCACCTATTAGTTTAGGGACTTTTTTATGAAAGATATCACTAGAGTTTACAACATGTCTCGTTAGTAGGAAATACAGAGTTTTGTCAACTTGGGTGTCTCCTGTTTTCTACTTCTTTGTGTCTTTTGATTCTATGTGGCTGTGTTTCTTCACTGTTGGTCATAATTATGGAGCTGCTTGTAGAATATTTAATTATGTCTACATGCTTTACAATTTGCTCTCAGAAAAACTTGCTGAAATCTGGGCTGATCTCTTATGAATGTTTGTTTCATAGCAGTCCATCATAAGCACGATATAATTATCTAGCTGTCAGATATTGAGGATACCATTGCCTTATCATCAGAAGATGAGGGCACCGCAGACATAGACAATAAATAGATACTAGATAAGTCATACGCTTTTACAGTAGCTCAGAGGAGAAGAAAATTCCCTTGGCATGGTTCTTCATAGGTTTAGTTCAGAAAGAAAGAAATTGGTGAAGTTTCTAACTTCTTGATCCTTTTTTAGCTAATCCCATATTGAAAAAAAAATTGCTCTTCTCTAATCTGTTTCTGGGAATGCTTGATGTTAACCTCTGGGAAAATTACATGCAAGTTTGCCATTTGCTGAGAAATACGAAAGAATACAAATAATTCCTTGAGTATATGATCTAGAGAATGTGATTTCCCATAGATTTGTATCTTTTTGAGGCGGCTAAGAAGATAAGAGAATTGATTGAAGGTTTTGTTTGCAATTCTGGCATTTGTAAGTGTGCTCTGCATCTATGGGACACTAATAGAGTTTCTTTTTTCTTCCTGTCCATTTTCATACATCTTCTAGTAATATTAATTGCTTGTTCCAATTTTATTGAAATAGGGAGACAAACATGCTAAGCCAGTAATAATGATATATACAGTTTATCCATAGGAAATTAGGATACAAAGCAAAAGGGTTACAAATAATAGAGAATATTTGGCAGACACAGTTCATGGAGACTGAATGGAATTAACACGCCTCTGAGTAGGAGGAAATTTGTACTACCCACACATATTTGTCTTTTGATAGCTATGTGATGTACATCTGGATGTGTCTTTCAGATGTTCAACCTCATTAAAAGCTTTTCTTTAAAGGGAGACTTACTTTTCCTGTTGCATTATCTTTCCAGTAATAGAATTAAGTTAAAGGAGAAGCCTTTATTATTCCCAGCTGTCTTTGCAGACTTATCCCTGCAACGTATTCTCCTATTTCCTAATTCTATTTGCAAAGGACTTGAGTGATAGGACCTCCATAATTTCCTTGGAGAGAGTATCACATGGTCTAAATTATTATATTCTAAAACATACTAACTGGGAGACTTTTTTCCCCCTGTTCCAACACAAAATTTCTTCAGGAATTTAATGAAGCTGAAATTGACCATCGTTTTTAGGAATAATTCTGAACCTCTGTTTTCATGAGATAATGAGATTCTTTCTGTGAAGTTTATAAGACAACAGAAATGAAGAGTTGTGATTTTTATCTCTGTATTAGAATCAGTTACCCTACATAAATAATCTACTGTATTTCAATAAGAAATAAAAAATACATTTTTGATTGGTAGTTAGGATTTTTTCCTCATGGTAAATGTTTTCTCAGAAAAATATAAACTCTCAGGCAAAGGAATGTTTTTTTCTTTAATGTAGTGTGCTTGGAACAGAACACAACCATTATTTTGACTGTCTGGTGGCTGCTAAATGGGAAGCCACAGCTTTGCAATACTCCCACAATGCTGACCCAAAATGTTCCAGGAAGGTAAGAAATCCTTAGAATGCTTCTTCCAGAACAAAACCCCTGTGAATTCGCTAGAAGCCCTGTGAATCTTCTTTTCACTGAGTCATCAGGGATTTAAGACATGGACTTGAAGTTCAGGGAATCACAGCCCAAAGACCCCTAGAGCTGTATCACAGCTCCATTAACTGATGAAGAACAAAATAATTGAAAACTTTATGACCTTTGATTAATAATTGGAATCTCATTTCAACATTTTTCAAATGAAGAGTTCATTTAATCAATTAATTTAAGGCTTATGTTTAAACTTTCTTTAAACAAACACATGAACTTTTTATACTAATATCTTTTTAAAGCCACTTTGAAAAAAAAGAATTGATTTCTTAAAAACTATACCTTCTAATCTGTTCTTGCAAATTCAATGCAGTAGAAAAAATATAAAAAACCTAGAAATTTATAAGAAACTTGGCTTCAATTTTGAGATTGAAATATTAGACAAAATTGAAATAAATTAACTTCATACATGTCCATAGCTCTACATTCTGATCCCGGAGCAAAAGTACTCATGTACTTATAATATTTCCATTGCTTTTAAAAGTGGGATATATTAGAAAATCAGGGGAAACCCTTTGCATGCAATGTTTCTTATTTGGTTTTGCAAAGTCAAGAAGCTTACAGGACAGCATTTCAGAAAAGTATTTAGACACATTGAGCCTTTTGCAACTCGTTCTTCACAATTACAGATTTTGTTTCACAAGGATATAATAATCTGCACAAGGATATAATCTATTCCTTAATAGATTCCTTTCCACTTAGTGCAACTATGTATTTGTTTTTTCCATTTGTTCAGCCATACCTTCTATTAATTATGTCATCCACTCTGCTGTGAACATGACTGTCTCCTTGCCCTTGCCTACAGCTGTTGGTGCCTGGAGGTCCACTCGAAAAGATGGCATCCCTCTCAGCAAAGCTACAGCCAGGCATTTTTTTAAGATATGTGACAGAAAGTTTTTAGCTCCAGAAAACCCTGGTAGTGGCATGATAGCCATTAATAAAAAAGCACACAAACTTGATGGGAGTCCTTTTATATGTCTTTGGCAAATATTTGCAGAAAATGATATCGCCTTTTTTGTACGCTACTCCCAACTGTGCCATGAGAGAAGTTTTATCTGTCAATTGAATTTAAACAAGCTTATTACATATCTTGTAATGCAGGGCCTAGTAAAACAAACATAGTTTTCTCTATACCATATTAGACAGTTAATTAAAAGACAATTATCATCTTTAGCTATGAATCCATACTGATCCCTCCAATATTGCTCAAAATAAGGCTTCATTGGGATCTTTGCAGATTCTCAAGGTCCCCAAAACACCTCCATACTCTATATGAATGCCAAATAATGCTGATTTTGGATAGGTAGAGGAGTGGCATGACCACTCTTAGGTGAGAGTGCTAAGGAAACTAACAGCTAAGAGCTGAGTGTTGACTTCACACAGCTACTAACATAATACAGGAACAGTCAGAATTTATTTTAGGTACCTTTTGTTTGCACATTGGTATGTTTGTTGCATTGGCAGATTGATTTTGTTATTGTTCTTTAGAATCTCAAACTGTTAGGTTCTGCAGGGTCCCCTAAATAGTCTAACACCTTTGAAAATAGAATAATTTAGTCTCACCATTTTTAGTGAAGACTTTAAATTTCAAAAGCCCAGATTATGACAATAAGAGATCTATTTCAGGAATAACTGAAATGTATGACCTAGGCAGATGTTGTGGTACTGGCAGTCTTTCCATCTTCTCTAATTTCCAGAGGAATTAGTATATTATTTGCAAGATAACATGAGCTACCATGTTAACTTGCAATAACATGTACTACTAAAGTTAATTTAAAGGAGAGTTTATACAATTTAAGGGAAAGTCTGGTATTTTTAATCTAGCTAAGACTAGTCTATGTTTGAATATAGATCAAGAACTCAGCTCTGAGGCAAGCTTACCGCTGACTTTGGGAATATTCTGAATTTATAGGATGTAATATATTAGAGGTTTAGAGTGAACTCAGATTTTCAGAAAATAAATCATCTCATATACTATCCCCCCACTCACAATCCGATATCAAATTATGTATTCCCAATTCAATTTAAAGACTATTAACTTTTGAAAATTCCCTGGAAGTAATTTGTAACTGCATCTCATATTCTCAGCTATCCTTTCTGTGGTCCCAAACTAATCCTAATTCTGACCAAGCAATAAGTAACATTATTATGTTGAAATCTGTTCAATGATGATGTAAAGCTAAAAAGAATATGGAGCTTAAATTTCCCTTTTACGGTAACTACTTGCTAAATTCAGAAACAGCTATGCTGATGGTCAAAGGTCTTTTAATATGTTCTCAAAATTTGTTGGAAAGTGTTATTTAAAAGGCTCCCAACTGTATCAGATTGTGCTGAGCCAGTTTCAGCTTGTTGTCATAACTTCCTCTTAAATGCAAAAAGAATAACTCAGAGAGCTTCCAAATCTGTTATGAGATTCAGGAATCCTGCACTGCCGGTATGTAACTTTCCGTTGGAGGATCCTCATGGCCAAATGCCAGGTTCAGACTGGACTTAGAGAACTTTAATTTATTTTTTTTTGTGAGAGTAACCTGCAGAAAAACTTACTGAAAATTCAGAAGTGGTGAGCCTCAGTGGCTCTCCCTTGTGCACTTTCTTAGGCATTTTGGCAGTAAAGTATCTGTGATCCAAGAGCTGCTTCCCCCTAGATGAGCACAAGATTGACCATGATGCTATGCTCCCTGTTCTGGAGCTCCTGTGTTCTCACACATGATGTGTCTCATCAGAAAGTCCTCAACACACTGAGACGTCTCTTTCTGAGCAGGTCATTCTAGGTCGCATGCCTGTTCACATCCACAGAAGACTTTTGTTGTAGGAAGATTATGTACATAGCTGAAGAAAGAACCAGAGCTGATCTCCCCTCCAAACAGCAGTACTACACAGCTTTGGCTTTTAGGGCAAGACAACATCTCTACTTCACCTTCCTCCAACTCTTTCTAACTAAGAAACTATTAAAAGCTAAGCAACTATCCACAGAAGAACCTGGGTCAATGCTTTCCAAACTCAGCACATCTGGGATAGCGTGAAAAACATCGCTCACCAGCCCATTGTGAATGCCAAGAAAGTATTCTGGAGCTCGGGAAAGGTCAGAGCCAGCCCTGTAGGAGTTTGTAACCTCAGTTTTGGGAAAATGTCATCATTTGACATAGTCAGTGTAGGTTCCTCAGAGTATGCTACCTGCTGAAATCTTAAATTGTCTCCAACTTGGTTCAAATTGCAATTTTAAAGACCTTATAAATCAGCCAACCTTTGATGATTTTCCACAGGGATAACAAAATGTGTACACCTGACCTCAAACCATCTTCTAATTTTGTTTTCAAAAAGCCCTGAAAACACATGAAAGTACCTATGCTTTAAGATAGGCTGAAGACTGAATTAACATAATTAATCCTTTTCTTGAAACAATTAAAACATTTAAGCAAAAGTTTCACCAAATAAGGACAAATGCTCTGATCTTGTGGCAAACAAAGCATAAGAAGCGTTAACCCAAATGTATAAAATTTGTAAAGCTATGAGCAACTAAAAATAATCCCTTTTATTATAAAATACCTGGCAGTGCTAATAAAAGGTAGTGTTATCAACCCTACTTGCAGCAATACAATAGTACAAAAGATATATTTACATACCCTAATGAAATCAGGAGTGTTTTTTAAACCTTCCATTACCATAACAAATTGTTTTCTCAAAACTGTCATTTCATTAGAGAAAGTAGTAGGAGACAATTTAAAAATTACTGTAATAACACCCACTACAATATTACTTACTGGCACCATACAATAGATTATACCTTATTAAAACCTACTCTAACTCTGTTCTTCATCTGGACATGAGCTGTACATTCTGCAAGCATTGCACACATGCAGTACTGGTAAGAAGACTATAGGAGGTCAGTGAAAAAAGGATGACAAGTTTATTAATGAAATCTTTCATTCCATTTTTATCATGGTCTGTACTTTTTCCAATTGCTGTTTTGACTGTGGAAACGTCAATAATGTTACTTAATGAAAGATTCTCTCAGAGAAAACTTTTGGAGTGGTAAGCCTTGCTAGCTGCTTACAGGAGTTCATAAAGAATATCCTGAATGCTCTCCGAACTGAAAATGCATTTTTCATATGAACAAGGATAATGAGACATAACAAGACTGACTGTCTTAGTAGGAATTAGGAGAAGAAAAGTTATTAAAGATACATCAATTTCAGAAGTTAAAAATAATTCAGAATATTCTCGCAGAGATTGCAGCTTTGTGACACACTGTGGATGAGGTAGCCATGTCTTTGTAAATTATGGGCATTGCATGTAAACAATGGCTTCTTTTATTTGTATGCTCTGTGTGTGCTTACAGTGCTTGTAATTGAGGATGATTATGGTTAATGATTCTAGTAATGTGTACTTTCAAACCAGCAGGGCAGTGTAATTTGTATCAAACCTATTCAGTATCTCTTCAGGCATTTTGCCTAGTATAATCTTAACCCAGCACTTACTGTAGAGAAAACCTCTGGAAGCTTCACAGCTGGCTCAAATAAGAGATTTCATGTGGCTTTCACAGTGCACTCAAAAGAAATTAAAGCTTCCATAGCCTTAATATCATCTGGACAGCTCTCAGTCTGTCATACTTAAATACGACAAGGCCAAGATCTCTAGTACAAGAAACAGTTGTATGTAGAATGCAGAAAGAAAACAAAACATCTGTCTGTGAACAGTTGACAACATATTCACAAGCAAAGTGAAGTGTTCCTGGAGAATGGATTTGCATTTCTAACACTTTCTGAATAAGGGAACAAAGCCCCCAGTAAAGGTATTCTTTTCAAGAGGCAAGACTAACCTGCCAGGGCACTTTATTGCATGTCTTTAAGCAAAACAACTTCCTTAGCTTGGCCTTTAAATACAGGCACAGTTTTATGGGCAACTCTAGAAGCTCTTAGCTCTGGGTTACAGAGGAGGAACAAAGAAATGAGAAGTATGTCTAAGCGTTCGTATCCTTGCAGACTTCAGCAAATGTCATTATTGTGTCTTTTTGTTTCCTGGCTGGATTTTTCAACTGTCTTGTATGTTTCTACTTGGTGATGCCAGTCAATAATCTTCTGTACCATAAAGGAGAATTAACATGACTCTATCAGCTTGACCAATTTGATCTGACACACTACCTGTTTTTATACAGATATGTATTTATTGAAATATTGGCTTTTATTCTGGAAGATTGTCTGAGGATTTTCCCAGAGTTACCAAATTGCTTATTGATTTCATAATTGTCTAGTGTCTGTGATTGCTTTGTTTTTCTTGTCTTCTGTGTTTTGTTATGCTTAGTCAGTGTCAATTGTGGTCTTTTATGCTAGGCCTTGGAGCACATGGCTCAAGCAGTAGGATTATTAAGAGTTTTGAGTAAGAAGAAGCAAGTGTGAAAATACTTTTTAATACTTTTAGACCACTTTCATAAGTCTTCCAGGGACTCCAGGCTGCTGGAATCTCTAGATTGTAGAGTAGAATAGTACATATTCACCTAACACTTTCTCTCTGTATTGGAACTGTAATTTCTATTCTTTTTTGGCTCCCACTGTGAGACTGTGGGGGGAGGCTTCAGGGAATGACCCTCCTTTTCATGTGAACTGTATCTCACTTCTACTACAGAAACTATAATTCACTGTCTGTAATTGTCCTGCTGTCCCATACTAGGGGAAAAGTTAAGCGGATCCCAGAAGTCCATACTTTGTATTTCAAATTTCAGTGAGTAGAATATTCACAGGAACCTCTTCTTTCTATTGAAACTTCAAGATGACAGTAAGGAAGAAAAACCTAAACCTTGAAATAACATGAGAAAACTATTACCATAGGAGTGCATAGCATAAACATAAGCATCTGATGTAGATCTTTCAAACAACTTGCCATCTTGTCAAAGGGAGATGAATGAAACCTCCCAAAGACTCTAAACTCCTCATGCATTTTCATAGTTGCAGCTGTAGCTTTCAAGGGTTCCATTTCAAAAGGGAGACGTCAGAACTGCTTGCATACAAAAATATACAGTGATCCTACAGCCCAGGAGGAACTCTGATTTTGAGCAACGCTATTGTATTGCAATCCAACATCAGGAAATTCTTTTCATTCACTAGATTCTAATGTAAATAGCTGCATTTCTTATCTGAGAAAGAAACAGCATTTCTAGTCCAAATAAAAGGTTGTGCTGTTACTGAAAAATATTAAGAGGGTTTGAAGAGAAAGATAAACATTTGCTTTTAGAGGTTAGAAGCTGTAAGTGGTGGGAACTAGTAGCTATAAGTTATCAGATTGGAGCTAGAGGTGGAGTAAATTAATATCTCTCCATTGATTTCAACAAATCTAGGAAACTTCAATAAAGTTTTATTAATGCATTTCAGGTATATTGTAGATTCCCATACTATAAAAGGACGTACCTATTAAATTTTAAACCACAAAAAAAATATACCTCACACTGGGATTCTCTCTTTTATAGAAACTTCTGTTACAACAAGCAAACTCTACAAGATTGATCAAGCAATTAGATAGATGAACTCAGCAAAATTTCAAAATGCTGGACAAGCCTTATGTTGCAAGATTAGGAAAGAAATCTGACCATGCTAACATTTCTTCAAGAACTGAAACACACAAAGATATGATGCCACATGACTACAAATTCTGATCATCACTGAATTTAAGAGTGAAAACATACTGGATATCTCTTGATTTCTTTTTGTTGCAAAACTTTGCAACTTGTTGAAGACAAGCAAGCAAAATACCACCAGTTTGTTAAACTAAAATCTGTTGCTTGGGTTTGTTTTTTAAAATGTTGTTTTCAGAAGCTGATGGACTAAAGGCTGGTCATTGTGGTTGCACTTTGCCTCCCATAAAGAGTAAAAACTGTGCTTTCAGTAAGAAGTGGTGTCTCATGAAAACTACTGACTAATTTGCATCATAGAAATTCAAAGCTGGAGAGACCAGTTCACAGGTCATTACATAACTAAGCTGCAGCTCTTGCAAAACTAATCCAAGTATAATCAAAATCAACATACTTCTGTTCTTAGATTTTTGGGCACATGAACAAGAAACCCTGAACATAACAACATCCCCATAATTACATGGAAAACGGACAAAAACATAAATAAATTGTTGTAATGTTTTCCATTGAAAACAATGTTGGTAAAAAATTTTAGCACAGTACTGGCAAAAAAATAATACATGCAAAGCATCCTATAAAGTCCTTTAATAATTCCAGCTACCTTCTTCCACTAAGTTTTGAGGCCACAAGTGATTTCAATCATTTACTTTTATGACTGAGTAATTTCACAGAGCAACCATTTCAATCTACTTCAAGTTATGAAAAGTATCTACTCGGCAACTGTCCAATTGTAAAGTGTTGGCACACTGCTGACAGTAGGTACATTTGCTGACTTTTTATTTTGTAAATGTGATATATATAAACTTTCAGAAGCAAGAGTTCTGCTTACAACTTCTTACTATTGCTGGATCTTCAAGTAAAGAAGAATGAAAGTGGAGTTTCTCAGAGGTCTGTTCTGGGCTCAATGTTGTTTAACATCTTTGTCAGTGATATGGATGGTAGCATTGATTGCACCCTCAGCAAGTTTGCTGATGACACTAAGCTGTGTGGTGTGGTGGACTTGCTTGAGGGAAGGGAGATCATCCAGAAGGACCTTGACAGGCTTGAGAAATGGGCCAATGCCAACTGCATGAGGTTCAACAAGTCAAAGTGCAAATACCTGTCTCTGGGTCAGGCCAATCCCAGGCATAACTACAAACTGGGTACAGAGTGGGTTGAGAGTAGCCCAGAGGAGAAGGACTTGGGGGTGTTGATTGATGAGAAGCTCAACGTGAGCTGGCAGTGTGCTCATGCAGCCCAGAAGGTCAACTGTATTCTAGGATGCATCAGGAGGGGTGTGGCCAGCAGGCCAAGAGAGGTGATTCTTCCCCTTTACTCTGCTCTTGTGAGACCCCACCTGAAATACTGCATCCACTTCTGGTGTTCCCACCATAAAAGGGACATAGACCTGTTGGAGCAGGTCCACAGGAGGGCCACAAGGATGATCCAGGGATTGGACCATCTCTGCTATGAGGATAGTTTGAGGGCACTGGGATTGTTCAGCCTGTAGAAGAGAAGACTCTAGGGGGAACTTATAGCTGTCTTCCAATACATGAAGGGAGCCTGCAAGAAGGCTGATGAGTGACTCTTCACAAGAGTGTCCAATGACAGGACAAGGGGAAATAGTTTTAAACTGAGGGAGAGTAGGTTTAGGCTAGATCTTAGGAAAAAGTTCTTCAGTATGTGAGTGGTGAGACTCTGGAACAGGTTGCCCACCAGAGAGGTTGTGGATGCCCCCTCCCTAAAGGTGTTCAAGGCCGGGCTGGATGAGGCTTTGAGCAACCTGGTCTAGTTGAGAGACATCCCTGCCCATGGCAGGGGGGTTGGACTAGATGATCTCTAGGGTCCCTTCCAACCTAAGCCATTCTATGAAAGTTACATTATTGTTTTCATAATTTTTTATATATCGGCAGATGACATGCAATACAAAATCAATTTTTTTGATTCTTTATTCTGATTTTGTGTTCAAGTGGAGCAATATTTTATATTTTGACATAAACAATTCTTCATTTGCAGTCATACAGCACCTTCTGTTACTAAAATCAGTTGTGGTTCATAAAAAAAAAAAATTATTGCAAAACAAACTTTATAGAACTGTACAGATGAGCAATTTGTAGTAAGAAAAATGGATTATCTATTTAGCTAGGTGGGATAACCAGAACTTTAGGCAATGTCTTTTGGAAGATATTGTTTATTAGAGTGGGTGTTAGGGTAGATATTTTTTATTACCTAATTAAAGAGCTATTTTCCTTCATGACATTATCATCTGAAAGCAGATTATTGACTAGATACTATTCTTGAAAGATAGTATATAACTTCCCATAGTGGCCTTCAAACTTCTCAATACACTGGCTTCACTCTTGGAATTTAATTGAAATTTGCTTCTTTATGGGCCAGCCTTTTTCAATTTTGTGCAGTGTTAGCAGAGTTAGGATTTTATAACTGCTTGAACCAGACCGACTATATGAAAAGCAATTTCAGGCCATTAGATAAGATAATGATCTCAGTAAAGGGACTAAGAGTAAGCTGAGACTTTCAGTTTTGCAGCTTTAAAAATGCAAGATCATCCACTTGTGGTTGTTTTGAATAGGATTTAATTTACAAGTAGCAGTATTTGAATTTCAAGTACGTTCATCTAATGTGCTTCAGCTGTTAGCCTTTAAGTAGGGTTTATCATGTCCATGTGTACAGCACAAGTACATTAGCGATCATAAAATAATTGAAGTAAGTTAGAGAACAGATCCAAGAATGAATTACATAAAAATTGTAATTTAGAGAGGTTATCTGTAATTTCTACACATTTAAGAAACAAGTTTTGTTACTTGGATTCCTGCTTTCTCATTTCAGGGTGGTGCTTTTCCAGTACAGTATAAAGGTGATATCACACCACTGCAGAGTATCAAATTCTAAAGACTTTTATCAGGACAACACTGAAACTCTGAGGCAGTTGTGTTATTGTTACAGAGGGTACATGGTGTTTTATGGAGAGTCAGAATTTTGTTCTCCATGAAAAGAACAGCTTCTGGGAAGAAGATATTCCTTAGGTATTCTGTGTTCTTACAACCTCAAGATAGCAACCACATTAGAATAATCTCATTAAATATAGAATAAGACTAAACACCAGATACATTTCCCTATTAGCATATTATTTTCTTTTCTTCCAAAGCCAGCTGGTAACCTTTCATTGCCTGACATCTACTACAGGGATAAACTGTAGTGTTTCTCTCTAATTGACACTGAATCCTGAGCTCTGTGTATTCTCCATATTCTTTCAATAGGTAGGGATCAGAAGAGAAGACATTTCTGATGCCACAAGTTGCTTTAAAAAAGTAACTGTTAGTAAGCATTCTGATTTTAATCTATACTAGAGGTGGTCATATCATAAATGTAAGTTATATTTTTCTCACTTTTTTTTCATTCTCATATCCATAACCTTTTCTCTCAACTTGAGAAGCACTCCTTGTGGTTGTTAAGGCAGATCTTTGTGTGTTAGATGTTCTTTTTTAAGAACGTTACTTAACTAGAATTTCAGAGTGAATTTCTAGTTTATGCAGGACTTGCCCTGGATGAAATGTGTAACATACTGTAAAATTATTTAGATGTATGTATATGCACGTAAGTGTGTGTATGCATATATTCAAGAGTACTACAGTTTCCCAGGCTACAGAGTATTTTGGGGGACTAGGTTTGTAACCTTATGTAAATTTTTTTTTTCAAACATATGCAAAACACACAGTAAATTGAAAGAATAACTAAAGCCAGGAAGTAAACGATGTGGAAGTAATTTGAAAAATTTATTGCTTCCATGACTAGAACTGAATCTTTTGTCATTTTTGTCTATTCTCTGAGTTTAAAAAATCATCAGAATACTGATATATATATAAAACATAATTCCACAAAATAAAATGATGTAGCAACTGTCATTGTTTGATATATCACAGAATCATAGAATATTATAATGGTTTAGGCTGGAAGGGACCTTAAAGATTCTCTTGTTCCAGACCTCCCTGCCACGATCAGGGATTTTCCACTAGACTAGGTTGCTCAACCTAGCCCATCCAACCTGGCCTTGAACACTTCCAGGGATAGGGCATCCACAACCTCTCTGGGCAACATATTCCAGTGCCTCACCACTCCCATAGTGAAGAACTTGTTCCTTACATCTAATCTAAATCTATCCTCTTCTTATTTAAAGCCATTAGTCCTTGTCCTATCACTGCGTGCCCTTGCAAAAAGTCCCTAGATTTCTTAAGGAGAAAATAACACATACCCATCTGATTGGGAGATGTTTGCACTCTGACAATCTACTATTGATGCAGAGGTCACTTGGTCCCTAGCTCCTTACAAATCCCAAGACCAACGATAACACACAACTGGGCATGGCAGGGCTGACTTTCAATCTATTGGTCTTTGCACTAGACAAGTTATTTAATAAGCCTAAAGAGCTCTACAGAAGCTAGACTTTATTTCTCCATTTGTAAGGGAACAATGAGGAGATGAAGACAGAAGGCTATCTATCCTAGCTGGAGTATCAGATAGGGGGTAGCTTTGTCTTGTTCCACCCTAAGGTGTTGTTACTTGCATTTCCTACTACAATTACGTCCATTAAGGTGGAATAGTGCTAAAGCTTGTTTTCCTTTTTTTACCTAAAAATTTATGCCAGCATAAATTTCCTAAAGGTTCCTGAAACTGTTGTCAGCATTCTAATTAATTATTTTTTTGTTTTCCAAAAATAATAGGTCTTCTTAGATCTCTTTTTCCTTGTAAAATAGTAGCTCCAGTGATTATTTTATTTTCTTGGTTTAGAACTATTTCCTGGTTAAAAGTTACCAAATCATCACTGAACATTTTTCTCTTGTAAAAGCCCTGACTTTCATTAATGAAGTTTTTTTTTTTAAATAAAACCGTATGAGTGACATTGGAGGAAGGAAATAAATTAATTTATGGGCTGAAAATATATCCATTGCAAGACAATTGAAACAGAGTCTAATATTTTTAGGTTTTTCTTCTGAAAACTAAGTTTTCACTTTTAGATCAATTTGCTAGTGTTTGATTTTCCAGGTGGTTTTGGTAAAGATATACAATTATTTTTTTTTTCAGGGGAGAAGGCTGCTAGATTTCAAAAAAATAAATATAATCTCTTCTGCAGAAAGAAAAAAGGTTATTCATATACTAAAATTATCACTACTTCTCAAAATAATTGAGGGGGGAAAGGCTAGAAATAGAAGTTCTAAGCTATGTACAGGAATTAATATTCAGTACCACTAAATATGTAGAAATTATGCAATTTTACTTACAGTGAAAAAGAGTCAGATAAAAATCAATATTGTTGCTCTTCTGCAGACTTCTGAAAGGAAGTGTGGTGCAATTCCTTCATAATATATTTTTAATGAGCAATTTGATGGTTAGAAGACTTTATTTGTCTGTTCAGCTTCTGACGTCTCCATGACTCCTTGTTACTACTTGAAAGCATAATGACAATATGACAATGTAATCCACAAAAACTTGCCTGCATGGAAAAAACAGGAGACACACCTACAATAATTTGGTGGTCTGTTGTAATACATTTTTTTATGAATCCTATATATTTATTATCTCTGTTTCCCATTTAATATTTTAATATTGTTTATTATTGTTGTTATCAATTCACAGAATCATAGAATGTTTTAGGCTGTAAAGGACCTCTAGAGGTCATCTTGTCCAACCTCCCTACACAAGCAGGGACATCTCTACCTAGGTCAGGTTGCTCAGAACCCCGTCAAGCCTGACCTTGAATGACTCCAGGGATGGGGCCTCCACCACCTCCCTGAGCAGCCCATTCCACTGATCTATCACCTTCATATTAAAGAACTTTTTTCTAATATCCAATCTAAATCTATCTTTTCCTAGCTTAAAACCATTACTCCTGGTCCTATCATTACAAACCCTTTTGAATAGACCCCCTGCCTTNTTCCTCCATCTGGACATTGAGCCGTTGACCATCACTCTCTAGATGCGACCATCCAGCCAGTTCCTTATTCACTGAACAGTCCACCCATCAAACCCATAATTCTCCAACTTAGAGATAAGGATGTTGTGGGGGACCATGTCAAAGGCCTTCCAGAAGTCCAGATAGATGACATCCATAGGTCTACCCTTGTCGACTGATGCAGTCACTTCATCGTAGAAGACCACTAGGTTGGTCAGGCAGGACTTGCCACTAGTAAAGCCATGGGGATGGCTTGGGATGAAAATTGCATTTTGTTGTGTTTTTATAAAGTCTTCGCAGAATATTTGTCTAAGGCTCCTAGACACAATAGTGGTGGTAAATAGTACTTGTCATTGTCTGCTGTCCCTTTGAAATATAAGAAAATTTATACAGACAATATCATTTTATTTGTTTCTTCCGCCCCCAAAATTCAATATTGTTGCAAGACTGCAGCAAAATATATATGCCTGTTAAACAGCTTAAATTTACAATAATGTTATTCATAACAAAAAGATTATCATGAGCTTTTATGTCGGTGATATTTAAACATCATTGTTCAGAAGCAGTAAAGTGGAATGAGATGCATTCCATACAGCCTGTACAGGTTGCAAATGCAATTGTATAGAAATCTTCTATATCATTCATAGACATAGATATTTGATAAGTGAGCACCTCAAATATATTTATTGACACTAGTGTCTGCAGGGTTCTCATGGAAATCAGGCATTCTTCCAGGATTTTGTTAATAACTTCATACTTGACTGGTTTTTTTTTAGGTTTATGGCTTTTCTTTTTGATTGATATAATATTATGTGATCAGGTATTCAAAATAAATGAGATTCAAGTGAGTGTTGTTATTGACTGTCAACAGTTCTTTCCAAAAGTGAAAACTTCAGCCTCAATAGTTCATGCAGAACCTAAAAACTGTCTTTTTCTGAGTAAAATTTTATTTTCTTTTTTTTTTTTTCAAAGAAACGCTGATATACTTTGTTTTCTATGGCCATTGTTTCAGTATAAGCACTGACACATATACAAGTCTTTGTAAAAATTATATTTACATAAAAACTATGGATTTGTTTCATTTACAACTTAGTGTTTAATTCTAAAGATATTTCATCAAACACAGACATTAGCTGATTATTGTGAAAATATTGTTTCTGGAAAATAAATTTCAAGTGGAAAATATGCACTTAACAGATGAAAAATAAAACGTAAAAATGAAAGGCATGGGGCTGGATGTGTAACTCACATGAGCTGGCCAATTGTAACAGATCAAGTTTTGATGCATAGTATCACTCACTAGTTCATTAGCTTATCCAGCTTTTGAGTTTAAAGGGAATCCTCATTCTTAGGACTAGTAACCTTAAAGTATTTGTCATTATTTCTATTGTGCTTAGATATATGAAAAAAAAAAAAAAAAAAATTTGCTTTACATTTCTTTCTCCTCTAAGCATTTTTTGACAAGGATGTCTTGAGATATATTTCCCAGAAAAATTTTTCCTCTCATTAACTTTCTCTGAAGAAGTGCTTCTCAACAGAAGTTGAGTTGTTGGGTTTTTTTTCTGATTCAGTAGGAACCTGAATGTCATCACAGCATTTTCCTTCCTGCTGCTACGATCCTTCTTTTCATAAATCCATTCTAATACTGGCTCAAGGTCTTGTGATGCATCTGGTACTTGCTCAACTAATACTAGCAGAAAGATGGATTGTGCACAAATTGCAAGTAGATTTAACCTTCAAGAAAATAACAGATCAACTTTTACTTGGCAAGGATCTTATTTCATATCTTTCTTTATTTCGTCCAAAAGTTAGTGCCAGAAACGAGCTGAACATGTGAGGTTGCAAACCAGATGGTTCATTGAAACTGCGCTCTATGTTGCATCCAGGAGATGTTTAACAGCTTGAACCTTCCTAGGAGTAAGAAATTACGTAGTTTTTGGTGGCTATCATGTTCTTCTTGAGTTCTCTGCCATACAGTCCTAATGTAGAGGCTTTCTACTTTTGCAGGATGATTTTCGTATGAATTTCTAACATCTGCTCATACATACCATCACTGTATATAGGCACATTATTTCTACTAAGTAGAAATACCTAGCCATGCTACCTTTTCAGTTTCTCTTCCAGGATTCTTTCCTCCAAGAAATATATATACATATATATATTCAAGATAGAATGTGCTGCCTTTTGCTGAACACCTGCTACCAGCTCAATACTATGTGCCTCAGCACAAACACAAGCTCATGGCAGCTGTCTTACTGCAGCACCCATACCTTGTCATCTGAGTCAAACACTCATTGGTTCCCACTGTGAAATCTCCCTGTGTCCCTCTGCGAATTGTCAAACTAGAAATCCTTGAAAGAGTTGTGGTACCTACACAGGAGGTTGAAACATCATATGAAGGATGTAATTCGGTCCCAAGTGCAGTACAGCTACTGGCAGCAAGACCTGATGACTGGCATGTTGCTCCCACATTTGTTTGTTGTAAAGTAGATAAAATATAGTTGTATAGTAGCTAAAATAACTCTCTTTTCTCTCTTTTTGCTCTTGACATGTTTCTTTCTACCTTTCCTCTTTCATCATATCCAAAACTTTGTGTGGATTCTTCTAACTACATGACTGCAAAGTAAATGACTGCCTCTGAACTCTTTATTCAGCCCCTCTTTGTAGTTGGGGAGAAGAGCAGACATTTCTAAGGAAAAAATTGCTTTACTCATAGGTCGGTGCCTAGAATGGGTTATATGAACCATGCTTACACGAGCTTTTCTCTATATTGATTATAAGTGCATTTGGGCAGCATGCTTAAGCAAAGATGTCTCCATTGTAGATAAATCTGACTTTCTGCAAAATCAATTCCACTATGTAGCCTTGATTTCTGTACTTAACTATGAAACATGGATATTTTCTGATGTCCCACTTTTTCTACTTCCCAGTCCCTGTAAAGACTACCCAATAGTAAGAATATGCTCACACTCTCGCTTTATGAAACATTGCTCTCACAAAAGCCTTTAAAAGACCTCTTTGAGAAGGAGCTATGTGATGCCAAAAATAAAGACACAGTCCCTTCTCACTCAGCACATAGATCTTATATTCAGTAGCAATTATTCGTCAACTGCAGGAACAATAAACCTCTAAGGTAGAAAATTGATAGTTTTGGTAAAATATTTGAACTTAAAAGTAAGACCAGAGTTCAGCTCGACATGAATAAAGATTAGATTTCTTGTATTTGATGTCTTTTGTTTGCACATAAGGTATTTGTATTGCAGAAGAAATATCCATTTTACTCAGTAATATGCTTCGCCACTAATTCATAGCAAGACTTGACTCATTAAATACTTACATGCTCTATTTATTATACATTGTGCTTTCCGCTGTTAATTCCTCTTCATATTTATATTTCTGCCTATTTGTAAATATTCTCCATTGTGTAATAGTTGCACATTTATTTTACTTTCCGAGATAGAATATCTGTGGAAATTACTATGGTTTGCATAATTTGAAAAGAAACTTTGATTTTAATGAAATCAATTATAAATAAGAGCCCTTGCATGAGTTCTTAATTGTTTAGTGGTACTACCTGGTATGATGATCTGTCACAGTAGTGTTAATGACGAGTTTTCAGCCTTTGGTGGTGGAAGAAGTGCTAAAGCCAGGAGTAAGTGGATGAATCAGCTACCAAAATATCAGTTTGACAGACTTTCAAAACACAAAAGGTGTTGTTATTTCTCTAAGAAAAAAGAAACCATGACACTTTCCTGATCTTTGCTTCCCACTACTTTGTTTTCATATATATTCAGTCACTCAAATCTTGTGTGTTACTTAAGTGAGAAGCATTAGAGCAGCCCCTAGGTTGAATAAACAGGAAATAGTAATGGCAGTGTTGGGGTAATATAGTTACTTAGTCTTCTGTAGAAACAACAGTGCTGGAAAACATTTCTCACTTCATATATTCTATACAAGCAGATGATTCAGAGGTAGGATTTTTTTTAAAATGTAGATATTGTATAAAGCTAGTATGAATTTGTGGTATTTTTAAGTTTCAGATTGTGGATATTGTTCTTGAAAAATGTGAACTCCATTTCAAAACAGATTGCAGATTCTTATACCTAGATTCTTAAGAGATAAGTGATAACTATGTAGGTAAATTAGGTACCAAGAAATTATCAAATTTTCTGATTAGCCTCATCCTGTCTCCATAGGGCACCTACAGCTCTGTGGCTCAGCATAAATAATATCAGGTAAAGGCTCATACAGCTAGACAGGTACATAACTGTTCATACTAATAACATTTGACTAAATATTTGGGGTTTGTTTCTGATGTCTTGTGTTAGCACAAAAATCATTGCTGTTGCACATAAAATTCTAATTCTGCTCTTTAATTCACTTTACTGCTACACCTGGGTAATGAGTGAGACTAGATATTTTTGAGGTGTTCTGAACACTGCTTTGTCATGACTTGAGACATTTCAAAGCAATAGACTGTGTTTTGGAGGTAAGAAATAGTCTGAAATTTACAATTTGTGCTGGAATCTACATCTCACCTGACAGCCAGAGTACCTGGTTCTTCAGATTTTTGACAATCCTAGCTCTGAGATTTAATCCGTCTTCAAAACCATCCTCCATGACTGTATTTGAGCCCCACTGAATAAGAAATTTATATTTTAGTGAGATCCATCTTACAAAACCCTGAACAAAATGACTTAAACTTGAAGTAGTTTAATGGTGCAGGGAGGTTAGCTTCTAGGAGAGACTAGTTTAATGACCTACCATTCTGCAGAGGTGCGCTACTATCTTGTCATCCTCCACTTTTTTTCTTGCAATACAGAGTTCTTATTGAAAAGCTGACATTATTTGGACAGAGACCAAATAAAACTGTTACAATAAAGAATTTATCTGTTATTCCTAAATACTTTTTCATTTTAGAGATTGATTCTATAGAAGAAAATTTGGCTTTCTAAAATACTATTATCAAAGTACATGTCAATCTTACCTTTTGAATGGAGCATGGAAAAATGTAGTAAAACAAAAAAATAGTTTTTTCTCTTAGAATGCTTTTTCTTTATTTTTTCACTGTACTAATTTTATCATGCTGAAATACCTCAGCTATTATATGCCCTTATTACAATTTCATTTCTTGCACTG
>VYZX01006360.1:266-18634 GCA_013401335.1 Brachypteracias leptosomus
CCCGGTGCTGTATAGTTCATCCCTTTATTGAAAAACCAGCCCCGAAGCCACGTGTTGACGTGGTGTATTCTTCTGTTCCCTCCATTGTTGCTGCTTTCCACTGGAAGGAGAGATGAAAAAATAACCTGTGCTCCTGACTCTTTCACCAGCCTTCCCAAGGGTCTAAAGTCTCTCTTAATTGTTCTTGGAGTACGTTCTACTGTTTTATCTCTACCCACATGAAAAACCAGAAGGGGATAATAGTCCGAGGATGTCACCAAGCCAGAAATCCTCCTAGCAACATCTCTAACTTGTGCTCTAGGGAGACAGCACACTGGACACTCTGTACCCTTCAGAGTAGAGTCTCCTACAACTAGTAGCCTTCTTTTCTTCTTCTTATGTGAGGTAGTGATATGGACGTTAGGCCTGTCAGACTGCGTAGACCCCTCAGCTGTAGCTTCCCCATTGTCCTCATCCTCATTTGTCTCCTCTTTCTCTACCAGGACCTCATATCTGTTACGCAGAGGCACTTGGGGGGTGAGGTGGGCAAACAGAGATTTCTCCTGCTGCCCCTACCATGAACCAGCCTCCACTCATTCTCATCATTTGGGCTCCTGTCTATGGCCTGACAGGGGTGGGACTTGAGGCCCTAGGATCCTGGGTGCTTGTCAGCTGTTGCTCCCATCCCTGTTTCAAGGTGGGCAGAACCTGACTTCACCAATCTATCTCCTACTCTGCCTTCCTAATGCTCCTCAGCCTTTCAACTTCTTCCTGTAGTTCAGTCACCAGGCTGAGCAGATCATCCACCTGGTCACAGCAAATGCAGCAGTTCTCATGGCTGCCACTTGCTGACAGTGAGAGGCACTGGCACTTGAACAGCCCCATGTTTATGCGGGAGTTCTGTCTGTGTCCCCACATCAACTCTGGCAAGTGCAGAGATCACTGCCCTCCACCAAGTGGATGCCATGCTGAGCTCTCACCACCACACACATGCGAACAGGGAGAAGGCTGCGGCTGTTTTACTCCTTGTCGACTGAGCACCACTTCCGGTTACACCGCGTCTAAACCTCTGTTAGAGGAATTCTGATCTTTAGAGGGGTTAAATCTCCCTCACTTAGAGGGACTGAACTTACCTTGTACACTGGTAGAGGCTCAGTACGCTGTCCTACAAGCTGCAGCCAGCTGCAGGACCCACCAGGACACACACAAACACTGGTTGCTTGCTCCATGAGAAAACTTATCACCTGATCACTGGTGGGTGGAGCTGGCTCCACCCAGGCCATCTCAGCAGCCCACCCACCAACTGACAGTCCCCAGCACAGGCAAAGGGCTTTTCCCAGCTTCAAAAAGCCCTCAAAAGAGCTTTCCTTCAGCCCTTTTTGCTGCAGAAGCCTCCCCCAGTGCAGTCTTACCTGCTCTGAAGCTGGTCTTTACGACAATTTGTAGATTTTTGCTCACGTCCTTCTGCATTGTAGAAAACTTTCTAGATGTAGCCTGTACTTATTGCTGGTAATGACCTTATCTTACTGTTCTTATTGGCAAGGTTTTTTTGGTTTTCACCATTAGTTTTATGTCCTTCTCTGTTCTGTGACCAACGTAACTGTCTGCTTGGTTCCAGTAGCTGTGGTTAGGACTGTACATGGAATACTGTCCTGCATTTATCCAGGTTTTTTCTATCTTCTTTTCTTGAAGTGCACAAGTACTTCTCAAACATGTATGTTATTGGGGAGGCAGGAGTAATTTGAGGAGAAAGCTGTTAATTTAGTTGAGTCACAAGTTTAAAAATAGTTACTGTAATGGAAAAACACAAGAAAGAACTAACTCCATGCTCAGTGCAGAAGAACAGGCATTGCTTCACAGAACCATAGAACATCCCAGGTTGGAAGGGACTTCAAATGTTCATGTGGTCTAATCTTTCATGGGAAAGGGACCCTTGAAGAGATCATCTAGCATCCTGCCCAGTTGCATCTTGAAAACCTCCAGTGATGAGGACTCCACCTCATCACTGATACTGAGACGAAACCTCTCCTGGTCCAACTTGTACCTGTTGCATCTTGTCTTCTCCATGTGGTACCTGGTGGAGAGAGCACCTTCTGCCCCTTTTGTAGACAGTCTTTAAGTACTGAAATACTGTGGTGATTTCTCCCTGAGCCTTCTCCAGGGAGAGAAGACTTAAGTCCTACAATCTCACCTTGTAGGGCAGGTCTTTTGATCATCTTCAGCCCTCCGTTGGTTGCTCTTCAGTCTGTTGGTGGGTTTTTTGAGTTGTGGGGACCAGAACTGAACACAGTACTCCAGGTGTGACCTGAGAAGCACTGAGTAGAGTGGGATGATCACATCTCTATCTCTGCTCATAATGCCCCTGCGAGTGCGGCCCGGGACCTGATTTACCTTTGTTGCTGCTATGGCACTCTGCTGAATTATGTTCATGTTGTTGTCCACCAGGTCCCTTTCAGCAAGGCTATTCCCCAGACACACAGATCCTAGCCTGTACCCTTTAGTTGTTCTGTCCCAGGTGCAGGACTTTGCACTTGTTTTTGTTAAACTTCATATGGTTCTTGCTAGTCTGCTCTTCCAGCCTGCCCAGGTCTCTCCGTAAGATGTCTTTCCCTTCTGACCTGTCTACCTCATTAGCCAGGTTAGTGTCAGCAGACGTGGTGGGGATGCTTTCAATCCTATCATCCAGATCATTTATGTAGATGTTGAACAGCTTGGGGCCCAGTATCAATCCCTGGAGAACCTTACTTTTGACAGGCTGACAGCCTGAGTAAAAACTATTGATTACCACTCTCTAAGTGTGGGCTTTTTGGCCAGTTTCCTACCCATACTTAAATAGTTTCCTACCTGTTACTTGAATGCCTCACCTCTCTAGAAGTACCTTGTGACACTGTTCTCGTGTCCTGTTAGACTGGTATATTCTAAACTGGTAAGTTTGAATTTAATTAAATAACATGTTAACAGTCTATTTTAAGAGTCTTCAGAGCCTGCCTGTCCAGAACAGTTGCTGGATGCAATTTTTCTTTACACCTTTAGCTAAGATGATAAAGAAGAGCTGTTTGTTTGCAAAGGTGGGCAGGAAAGCCTGTAGAGGCACCTTAACAGAAAATCAGGCCATGGTTCCTTGTTATTGCCTCCATGTATGATGTTCATGTAAAATGCTTCAGGCTTTTTTTCTACTGGAAGTCTTCAGAAGTACTAAATGGGTTTTGAAAGAATACTTGCAAAAAATTGAGTAATACTGGGCCTTGAAATAATTGTATTTTGCTTGTTAGGAATTTAAATGATTGGATTATATCTTGTTGCTCTAAAGTCTGGGCCAATAACAGCAGGAATAGACTGATTTAAGTGTTTTTATTTTCTTGGGGCTGAACATGCTGAGGATTAACCTGAACAGAGCCTTACAAAAAAGCTTGAGGCAGTGAAAACAGGTGGAAACAGTTGCTGTCTGTATACCAGTATGGCGCACTAGAGCAGTAGTGAGGGAAAACATGCCAAACAGAGCACTCAGGATTTCATGCAAATCCTGTCTTTGAAAAATGGCTGGAACTCATCAATAGTCATCATAGCATACATGGAGAAAGCCGGTTTCCTGAGTCAAAGGTACCTACCGAAAAGGAGTAGCTTCTCTGTGGTGATGAAATCTAGAAATTACATGGCCATATTGCCTATCGTGCAGATTTTCTGTCTCTGCCTGCAATCCTGAAATAGACATGGATGTTTCAGCTTGTGAAGTGTTTTTTCTATAAGGGAAGGTAGGGACTGATCAAGTGAAGCTGAAAAGCAGAGAATTTACAGTCCTTTTTAAGATTCCAGTGAGGTTGCCAAGATTTTTAGAAGCCTTTACTAAAAGTACAGTTGATTTCTTGCCCTAGCAGTTAAGGATGATAGTAGCCATTCAGAGTGGCCGTTCAGACCTTCTGGCCCTATGCCAACACAACTGGATCTCTGCTTGCAATCTAATATAAATCTTTGTTAGGTATCCAATTCAGGGAGTTCCTTTGGAACTATTTTCAGGAGCAAAGCTTGGCTGAAGAAGGGAAAAAAGAATCTGAAACATAATGTATACGTGTCCTGTGTTTTAGATAGAGCTCTGTTCTAAGTAGGTTAGCTAGTAATGGATGCCAATGAGAAGTTATCTCTGCTAGGTGACTTGAGGCTACTTACCTTTCTGACAGGAAGCTCCCAGCACAACTCATTATGCCGGCAGTGAAAAACAGCAAAACCATTGATATGATCCTATTTTTCCTGCTCTTGATGCTGAAATGAAGAGAATTGAAGTTTTAGATCTTAATAGCCTTTTACAGCTAAGTCTTCATGAGAACCTGCTGAACCCTATACTGCAGTCTAAACATACAGAATCACAGAATGTTAGGGGTTGGAAGGGATCTCGAAAGATCATCTAGTCCAACCCCCCTGCTAGAACAGAATCATCTAGGTCAGATTACACAGGAACACGTACAGACGGGTTTT
The DNA here is from genome assembly GCA_013401335.1 of Brachypteracias leptosomus. Taxonomy (NCBI): domain Eukaryota; kingdom Metazoa; phylum Chordata; class Aves; order Coraciiformes; family Brachypteraciidae; genus Brachypteracias; species Brachypteracias leptosomus. Next base: position 4,716 of record VYZX01006360.1, read on the forward strand.
GAATGTCTCCAGAGAAGGAGACTCCACAACCTCTCTGGGCAGCCTGTTCCAGTGCTCTGTCACCCTCACTGGGAAGTTTTTTCTTATATTTATGTGGAACCTCCTATGTTCCAGCTTGCACCCGTTGCCCCTTGTCCTATCATTGGATGCCACTGAGAAGAGGCTGGCTCCATCCTCCTGGCACTCACTCTTTACATATTTATAGACATTAATGAGGTCACCCCTCAGTCTCCTCTTCTCCAGGCTAAAGAGACCCAGCTCCCTCAGCCTTCCCTCATAAGGGAGATGTTCCATTTCCTTAATCATCTTAGTGGCTCTGCGCTGGACTCTCTCCAGTAGCTCCCTGTCTTTCTTGAACTGAGGTACTCAGAACTGGATACAGTACTCCAGGTGGGGCCTCACTAGGGCAGAGTAGAGGAGGAGGAGAACCTCCCTCAACCTGCTGGCCATGCTCTTCTTAATGCAGCCTAGGATGCTATTGGCCTTCTTGGCTGTGAGGGCACATTGCTGGCTCATGGTCATCCTCTTGTCCACCATGACTCCTAGATCTTTTTCCCCAGAGCTGCTCTCCAACAGCTCAGTCCCCAACTTATACTGATACATAGGGTTGTTCTTCCCCAGATGCAGTACTTTACACTTGCCCTTGTTGAACTTCATTAAATTTCTCCCCACCCAGCTTTCCAGCCTATCCAGGTCATGCTAGATGGCAGCACAGCCTTCTGGCTTGTCAGCCACTCCTCCCAGTTTTGTATCATCAGCAAACTTGCTGAGGGTATGCTCTATCCCTTCATTCAGGTCATTGAACAGCACTGGTCCCAGTACCAACCCTTGGGGGACACCACTAACCACAGGCCTCCAACTAGACTCTTCTCCACTGACCGCAACTCTCTACTACAGTCCACTATAGCTTACTGCCACAGACACTTGACCTTGCTCAGGCAGTTGCTCTGCCTTTCTTACTAGGAAAAAGGATGCATAGGAAAATCAGTGGTCATCCCCAAGGTCCTTCATTTCATGGTTGTAGCATATACTTGACACCCCTTTTAGCTTGCTGGCAGCTGCCCTTTTTGACAGTTGTCCAGTGATAAAGTTTTGTGTCAAAAATTGTGACTCTGTAGCATTCATGTTCTGATTGGTAGTCTGTGCCAGAGTTGATCATATAAATTTCCAAAGGACTCTTGGTTCCCTTGGTTCTACTAAAAATATGAAGTATTTTTCCATGACAATGCAGGATTGTGTGCTATAATCTAAAATAACACTGTAAGAATTACACTAGGTGCGGGTAAGAGCATGTGGGAGAGATGTAGCAAATTTGTTCTTGCTGCTAAACTAATTGATATTTGCTTAGGTCAGAGGAATTTCTTATGGATTGTGGATATTCTAAGATGTTGCAGATAGACACATGGAATGCTACAGAGTTCATTTCTGACTGCAACCCTTTATTAATATATACAGGACAGATTAATAAAGCATCAATTGTTTTTCATAGAGCACTACACAGGGAGATCTTGGAAACTGATACTGCAGAAAGCCCAGAATGAAAAGTGCCACTAATAGAATAAAAAAATGTTAATACAGTTAAAATTGCCTTCAAATATGCAAACTCAATATCCCAGATAAGAGGTAATTTAGGCAGTGATACTCAGTTAGAAAAGAGGAGCTGGAAGGGCAGAAATGTTGGAGGATTCAGCACATTTTATACTGGAACCCTCCAGACATGAATCCCCTTCCCTGATTCCAGAAAAATGACAATCCTAGGGTATTCTTCACTTATATATTTACATGTTTCTAAAATGTTGATTTAATCTGGTGGGTTAGAACAAGGATTGGAATGACATAAAGTAATGTATTTTAAAATTCCTTGTGGAAGCATTTGTAGCGCTGTCTGTGGAGAGTTTTTTTGCTTAATTTTTAACATACAAAACTTGTGCCACCATCTGTCAATTATTCTATGTAACTGGGAAACAAGCTTTCACAAGAAAAGAGTTGTTTTTCTTTCATGTTTTTGGCATCATAATTTTTTCATTTTACAAACCTTGTATTACCCATTTTAATAGCATCTTAGAGTTGGATTGAGAGTTGAAAGATTTGTTGATAAAACATTGGCAGTTAGGATTTAGAAGAACCAAAGAAGCAGAAAAAATTGTTAATAGCACAATTTCTTGGCCATACTTTTCTATGTATTAAGTATTCAATTAAAAGAGAGGATTTTTGTTGAAAGCCAACATGTACTCTAGACTATAGTTAGTGTTTGAAGTCTTTAATATCTTTGTTGGTGACATGAACAGTGGGATTGAGTGCATCCTCAGCAAGTTTGCAGATGACCACCAAGCTGTGTGGTGCGGTTGATACACTGAAGGGAAGGGATGCCATCCAGAGGGACCTTGACAGGCTTGAGAGGCGGGCCCATGCCAACCTCATGAAGTTCCAAGGTGAAGTGCAAGGCCCTGCTGCACCTGGGTCAGGGAAATCCCAGACACAAGTACAGGTTGGGCAAGGAGTGGATTGAGAGCAGCCCTGAGGAGAAAGACTTGGGAGTGCTGGTTAATGATAAGCTCAACATTAGCCAGCAGTGCACCAGTGCAGTCCAGGAAACCAACCATTTTGTGGGCTGCATGAAAAGAAATGCGGCCAGCAGGTCAAGGGAGGTGATTCTCCCCCTCTACTTTGCTCTCATGAAACCCCACCTGGAGTACTGCATCCAGCTGTGGAGCCCCCAGTACAAGAGGGATATAGACCTGTTGGAGCAGGTCCAGAGGAGAGCTATGAAGATGATCAGAGGGCTGAAACACCTGTCAGGGCAGGCTGAGGCAGTTAGGGTTGTTCAGCCTGGAGAAGAGAAGGATACAGGGACACCTCATTGCAGCCTTCCAGTATCTGAAGGGGGCCTACAAGAAAGCTGGGGAGACGTTTTCCAAGAGCTTATAGTGATAGGTTGAGGAGTAATGGCTTTAAAGTGGAGGGGGGGAGATTTAGGTTAGATGTAAGGAAGAAGTTTTTCACTCTGAGGGTGGTGAGTCACTGGAACAGCTTGCCCAGGGAGGTTGTATGTGCCACAACACTGGGACAAGACTAGGTTGGATTGCTTTGAGCAACCTGTTCTAGGGAAAGGTGTCCTGCCTGTGGCAAGTGGGTTAGAACCAGATGATCTTTAAGGTCACTTCCAACCCAAACCATTCTATGATAAATATGGTGTGTGGATCTAGCAATCTTCTGCACCAGTCTTGGATGAAGTTTGGACATGCTTTGCCATCTTTAACACATTGGGACTTCTCATTCAAGTGGCCAGAAACTAACTGGCTAAATGAGCTTAGTATTACAGCCTATTTTTTCACTCCTGCGTCATACAGAGGCCTTAATATTGGGCTAGTTCTGTCAGAATGTGGAGGCAGTGTACTGTTTCATCTCTCTATGCTCTATGCTCTTCTCTTTTAAATAAGTAGAAGTATTAACTGCTGCAGAGACAGTTCAGTATGGAGTAGTTACAGACTGATGCTTTAGATATGTTCTGTAATCTTCTGTTGTTTTTATTGAAGCAGCACTGAGAGGTTGTGAGGTTATTCATTAATGGCTGATCCAGCTCAGAAATGGTAGCATCCACAAGTGCCATGCCACAGCCTGCTTTCAGTGCTCTCCTGGTGACTTCTTTTGGAATGACTTGGGAACCAGCTGAGCTGCCTGGTTTACCTTGGTCATGTTACCAGCAACCACCTAATCCTTGGCCACTGTGTTTCTTGTGGCCTGGTGAAGCCCTGTACCCTGTGCTCACTTTGTGTGTGTAGCATGAGCAGGAGCATACAAATATATTATTCGTAGCTATTTAGCAAATTGACCAGCAGAAACAAGAAGAAAGAATCATGCTGTGTTCAAAGAACTAAGTCATTGCCTTAGCATCAGAATATTCAAGTAGGTCTAACTTCTTGTGCTCAGTCATTCCAGTGTTGTTTCCACAACAACGTGCATGTGAACTCTTATACCAGCTCCAAAGTAAACTGAATTATCCTTCTGTTGAACCACACAAAGAGTCTAGCTTTGTGGACACAGTGTGCATCTCTTCCCTCCTCTAAATTGCACCACTGCTTTATGCTGTGAAACTGTCCAAGATTTTCCTTTGCATGTTGGTGTCTATGTTTTTTTGAGAGATGAAGCGAGTGTTGAGACCTTTCAGAAATAAAGGTACTACATAAGCAGAAACCACTTCATTATTTTTACTATATCAGAATGCAGAATGATTTGTACCATTTTATTACCAATTATTTTGGGATTCTTTGCCAGTAATCATAATGTGAAAAAGCAGAATTTAAATGTTACTAGTAAAGATTACTGTGTGCTCCCATTCCAGTATAAAATATAAGTATCTAAAATGCTATGTCTACCTAATTTTTGAGTCAAAGAAGCGAGCACACAGATTCAATTCAAAATAATCTTCCAGCCAGTTTCTTCATAATTAAAAAAGTAGCCATTTTAGAATTTTTAACAGTACTGATTTATGATTCGGAGCTTTCTCACAGTAGGTACAAAATGTGTTGTTATGTGAGCACAAACTAGGAAAAAAGATATGAACTGAAATATAAATTTAATATGCAGGGCTTTTGAAAGACCTGGATGTGTAACTTTGTGGACAATCTCACTTGTCTGTTTTCCCTTGAAAATTCCATCATGAGCTTAATATGTGATAGCCACAACCACTGATAACCTTCATCTAGCTGGTCTATCAAGTGCATTTTTATACTCTAGAAAATGGTTTAAAACTTGCCTGTTTACGTATCTGACTCAAAAAACATTTCCTCTGTTTGTTCAGTTGTATCATCTAACTACTACAAATGTTGGTTTTACTCATATCAGCATGAAAACAGCTAAGACTGAGTGAACTGCAGTTTGTTTAATCCTTGCAGGAGAATCAGTTATTAAACATAAAACTAGTTGTTTACACAACTCATTGAAGAGTTAAGGTAGTTATGCAGAGTCAGGGAGCAGCCTAGTTCTGTACCAAGTCAGTTTCCTTGAGTAAGCAGCCCAGGAAATAGTTTTCTGTGAGCAGAATGTATGTTTTGCAGCTATTCACACTGGCTGTTCTTAGCTGATTTTATAACCTTCCTTTCATGACACATGAAGTGTTCTTCCTTCCACTGAAAACCTTGGGAATTTTGCTCTTGACTTTGCTGAAAAACAGGACTGTATCCTAATTATTTTAAGTTGAAGAATAATAAGCTTAATGGTCTATCTAAAATGCTGCATTCTGTAGCTTACTTAGTCATAAGTGACTAATTTACTTCTCACAGAAGCGGTAGTCATCTTAAATTTTTATTACTTGGAACAAGATCAGAATTAAAAACTGGGAGGAGCAGAACAGATTCTCAGATCAGGATTTCAGTGTAAACAATTTCTGCTTTTTGCTGATGTGTTCTTTTGGGAACTGATGATGTAAAAATTTGATAGGGAGAGGAAAATGTTCTGCTTCTAATTCCAGTGCCATAGCTTTATTCCTTCCTTTTGTTTGAACAGGTAAGCATCTGAATTTAGTATGAATTAGTCTCTGCAATTGTGGTTTGGGTAAAGTGGACACATGCCAACCCATCATCATTACTGCAAGTTGACACCTCAAGGGAGGGAGAGCAATCAAAGTATAGAAAGTCCTTTCACTTGCATTTTCATCTGACTCCCGTAACCCTGAAGAATGCCTCAGTGTAACAGATTTGGACATGTAGGTTACTTACGGGGCAACAGTTGCCATTTCTTGCCATACAATGTGCCCAGTTGAGCTAGGTTGCTGTGACAGGAATGCAATGTATTGCTCATCTAAGCTTAAGAGTATGGTATTCTCTGGAGAATGTAACGTTAGCTAGCTTTGCAAAATTTTCCAATAGCTCAATTTTATGTTGCTTTGTACAATTTTACTGAATATGGGCAGTAGTGTATTCTGGCATGTCAGATTGTTGATTGTACAGGTTAGGCCGTTTTGTGAAGAGAACTGAAGTCTTCCATCTCTTCCTCTTACCATCCAGATTCAGTGGAAGGGTACTGGAAGGGCAGCAAGAGATTAAGCTATCTTGAAACTGCTTAATGGAGACTTTAAGAATTAGAACAAAGTATATTAAGGCACAGAACCTCCTAAGTGTGAGGTGAACTACTGGTTGTCTCTATTGTGGTGACAGTTGTTATGCTTACGTTTAACATACACATTATAGGACCTATAGAGATGGTAATGACAACCTTTATTAGTTACATCATTGTATCAATAATCAGTTTTCTAACACGATGTGGAGATCTGAGTATTTGTGTTGTAAGATAATGCTAAAGAGTGGAGGAACTTGGATGTCTTTACTAAGTTTGCCTGAGAATGAACTCTTCTGTTTTTGTTACCAGGAATTCAACGGCAGTAGGTCATGGCTGTTTCTGCTATGCTCTAATGCGTTCAGTTTCAGTTGCCATCTACATTGTTTTGGTAACAGGTCTGCGTTACCACCTGTTCATATGGAGCGTCTTCTCACCAAAGCTACTTTATGAGGGAGTGCATGTGTTCATTACGGCTGCTATCTGCCTGTTCTTCACAGCCATGGATCAGAACCACTCTCACCAAGTGCAAGACTGAAAATAAATGTGTGACATGCAGTTCTGCATTACAAGGTCCAGTGTGTCACTGGTATGGAAGAAGGAAAACAATGGCTTAAATCATTGTGTAGAATTTGAAGAGTAACCTTGTTTATTTTAGTCAAGATCAGGATTTGAAAGGCCTCTCCTGTTTTAAAACTGAGTTTTCTTTTAAAATACTGAATTGAAATAAACTCTTTTTTCATGGATAACTTTTGTTCTGTAGCTGTCATTATAGCACTTTCCAAACAACAGAATGACAATATTACATTATTTGAATTTTAAAAATATTCATCTTAATATAAATACAGACCAGTGCCTCATGGGCACTGAAAAAAATCTTTTGCACGTACAATTTATTTACCTTCCTAGACTACAGAATCCTAAAAATATGCAGGATTTCTCAGTGTTGTTCATAAGACCTTATATTCATTAGCCTTGGGGATTTTGTTTGTTTTTTTCTAGTATGTGCATTGAAATTATTAAATTATTGAATTATTGTACAAAGATCCCAGGTAAGAGAATTTTTGTTTGTTTTGCATAGGCAGCATTTCTATTTAAAGGCAATATCTTCTCTTTAAGGTGACTGCAATCATTGTTTTTCGATTTGCACTTCAGGCAGTGGATAAGAAATCCTAATGGGCTAACAAAGTAATGAATCTTCTACAGAGTCCATTCACTGCTGAAATGTTATGTTTCTTTTTATTAATGTATAAATGTTAAATCAGGTTGGTTGCAACTGTGCTGGACATTTGATCATGTTTTCCACAATAAGATAAAGAGTAATGAGCCATGAGCAAGAAAATAGTTTAATGGGCTAAGTTAACTGCAGAATAAAAGATGTTTTTTCATCACCTTCCCTTTACTGACCTGTCTAGCCACCTCATTTTAATGTGCTATAATTAATTTTAATAATTCTGTTTTCCTTGCTTCTGTCAAGAAGATATAGATGACTATCAGTATTCTTTATGTGGGTTTTCTTACCTCATATTTTTGTCCATGTTAGCAGCAAACAGGATTTAATCTAAATATGTTAGAGATGTAGCAAAAGAGAAGCATACTGGGAACTTCAACTTTTGTTATAAATCTGAAAAAAAAAAGCTTTTAAGCCCTGTGTAGCTGACAGCACATTTGTAAGGATCACTGATACACTTTCATCTCATCTCTCAGACAGAGTAAATCTCAAAAAGTAGACCTTTAGTTTTTATGGATTAATAATAGACAGGCTTGATCACTAATAATGAGATTTTTTTCAACTGTAAACCAACAAGATTTTCAGTTTCCTGGCTGCATATTGCTGTTCGCCTGGAGAAAAGACTACTGGATCTTAATGTCATTCACTGTGATCTGTTGGAAGTTTGAACATTAAATACTTTTAATAAATTGTTTTACACTGCAAATTATGGAGTAAACAGTCTTTATTTGTGAGTGTTGTACACATTTGCCATTTTCATAATTGTCAGTATTTTTCTGGTTACCTGTTGCCTAGCAACCATATGGGGATTGTTGACATCTCTGTTTGCTTACTTGGTTACTTCCTAAGCAATCTTCCCTAACATTCATACAGAATATGTGTATAAGAGATTTGACTCAGAGAGAAGGGGTGCTGATAAAGAAATGGAGAGGACAGAGGGGAAGTTGCTTCTGGGGTGCAAAATCCTAAAACAATGTGGGGTGACATTCACAAGATCGTTTTTTCCTTTCATCTGACATTTTTTGCTTCTAGTGTATCTCTTGGACATTTTATCAAATAGTGGAATCTAAATTATTACGTGTGTATTAAGGTTGTATTTCTTTAGATTACTTAGTTAAAAAATCATAGTGTGCCCTTTCTCCTCTGAAGTTGAAGGATGTCCAGATTGAATCCGGGAGAAAATGAATGGCTTGGAAAAGCTCTGTTATTTAGGTCTTCAAGACCAGGAAAGGAAAGAAGGAGGAACTTAGACTGTATCTCTGTCTCGAGTTAACACATCATTAAGTGTTAACTTAATCATAAAGTCAGCCAGAGTTCAGGTCATACTTAAAGAAATCATCGTGCTTTCCAGTTCAGAATTGCCATTTTTGTTCTTGTCACCCTCTCTGGGTATAAGCAAATGAAATTCTGTTTTAACTTCATCAGCTTTAGGACTATGGCAATGCAAAGCTGAGACAGTGATGAAGTGAGTTGGTTCATACTGCAGGCAAACAGATTTGAACTGGGGAATTTTGTAAAAATCATTTTATTTTAAATCAACACAAAGTTTTGGCAGTTGAACTGAATATACAGAAAAAGCAAATGCCTGAACACAAATTCTCATCCCACTAGTTAGCTGCTCCCCTTCCTTCTTCATCCCAACTTGTCTTGTCATGTTCAGTGTTTCCCAGACTTTCAGACAGGGAGACAAGCAGAAAAGAAAGCAAGAAAGGTACATGGAATGGTTTCTGCTGTTCTGAGCATACTGGTTTCTTCTGTCCAAGTCCTCTGTGGTCCCTGCTTTGGCATGGTGTCAGCCTGGGTTGCAGCCTCCTCAGGAATACCCCATGCACTGACATAGACTCCTCCTTAAATATGTTTTGAGCAGGGATGTTGTGTTCTTCTCTGAATAAGGGTTTGACAGATAGTAAGTTTTTCTCTCAACAGCTTTGCTGCTGGTCAGAGCCAGGATCAGCCAGTTATAGTGGTCTGTAATTTCCACTATTAGATTTCACTAGATCACCATCAGTCAGTGCAGCTCACTGCCACTCAAAGCTTGTAACATATATCCAGAATGGTCCTAAAGATCCAGAGAAGAGACTCTTGTAGGTTGATTCAGATTCAAGAAAAAAAAAATTCTGTTCATGTTTCAGATGCTATGTATCTGTATTTCTGCTCTGTAGAAAAAAGCCAAAGTTTTCCTTGGCTCTCCATAAGCCAGCAGAACATCTGCACTGTGTGCTGCAGCCTTTGCAGCAGGTGATGAATGCATGCTAAGCAACTGCTTCTGCGTGGTGCTGTCTGTAAAGGTCAGAGCAATTTTTGGAATTCTTCATGTAAAGCATTTGCAAATTAAGATTTATCTCCACAACTGCACAGTCACCGGAGGAGGGGCTACAGATGCAAGTTGCCATGAAGTACTTCCTGAGAGAACCCACGGCTTCCATGAGTGTTTCAGCATCACAGGGAGGGGAAAGAGATTATGATCGCACTGAACAGTGTAGCAGATCTAATTTTAGACTGCCCACTGTAACTGAAAGAGTGTGATCAGGGGATGTTCATGAGGCTAGCATTGCACCATCTTCCAGAAGTATAAAGAGGGTCTGGAAATGACTGGCCATCAGCCTCTCCCCAGCGCTTGGGCAGAAGGTAGAGATGGAGACTATTTTTCAAGAACTGGATAGGGGGGAAATAACCAAGAGCCTTGTGCCTGGCCCACTGGTGCCTGATAGCCTTTTCTGAAGAGATTACAGACTCAGTGGAGAAGAGAAGAGCACTGGCTGTTGGACAACTTGACTTTAGCAAGACCTTCAGCATGGTGTACTTGATGCCCAAGCAGTGAGCTATGAGTCATAGAGGCTGAAAGTGGACTGATCACTGGTTGACTTTGAGGGTTGACTTCACTGGTCTGAGTTCCCATGATTGGCTGGTGAGCAGTGGTGTCCCTGGGGGGCATTCCTAGGGCAAGGCAATTGAAGACCTCTCTTAAGCTGAATAAGGGGATGGCAAGACCAGGGCAAGTCTGGAGATGGTACCAAACTGGAAGAGTAGCATATATGCTGGAAAGGAGTGCCACCCTTTGGAGGAACCTTGGGAGGGTGGAGAACCTAGAGCACAGCCTGGGCATACACCCACTCCTGCTCCTGGCTGGGAGGAGACTGGTAGTGGTGCAGGATGGGGCCCATGAGCTAGGGAACAGTTCTGGGGCCTCAGTGGGTGGTGAAGGGAACTGTGAGCTGCACTGACAGCCTCATCCTATTCCCCTGCTAAACAATATTCAAGGAACACACACACACATACATATGTTTGCATAGATAGTTTATTCAACATCTGGTCCAAATCCCAGTGGCCTCCCTTGCTGCTCTGGGGTACCCCACAGGTTTGCAGCCATGCTGCAGTTGCTGGTATCAAGACCTCTTAGTGGTGTGTCCAGTTTGAAGTTCACTACGTGTTCACGCATACCCTCTAAAAGTAGAGACTGCACTCACAAAGAAAAGTAGGATTTCATAGAATCATAGAATGCCAGGTTGAAAGAGACCTCAAGGATCATCTAGTCCAACCTTTCAAAATAGAAAAATATGGTTTAAGTGAGATGGCTCAGCACCCTGTGCTGAGAATCAGCAGCTTGTGGGTGAGCTGCTGAGGCGGCATGGGTGGAGCCAGCACCACCAGCATCAGAACTTAAACGGGGTGTTAACTACCCAATGGCTTAAATATGTCCCATAAGTCTCACAGAATCCCCAAGTGTCCTTCCTAGTGCATCCCATAATGAGTCCTCCAGGCAGCAAGCTCCTTCAATCTGCAGTATCTTCCAGGAGATGAGTTCTTTGCTTGACTAATCCTGGTGGGCATCTGTCCTGGTTAGGCTAGGATAGAGTTAATTTTCACCAGGAGTTGGGCTATGTCATACCATGCTGGCTTCATGTCCGGATCTCCAGGGACAGGCAGTCCAAGCCTCGGCTTTGTCCCCATCTGTATCTCCACGGTCTGTATGCTTTTATATCTCTTGTTTTGTACATTGTTGTCACTGCTGTTGTTACTGTTGTTGTTCTGACTGTTGCTTTTGCATCGCTGTATTAAATTCTCCTTATCTCAACCTGCAAGTGATACAGTAAAAGTCAGCCAGAGTAGAAAAACTTCCAGAGACTAAGTTTTAAGTTTCTGAAAGTAGCATTCCTTTATTGGCTCCAGGAGAGCTGGGGATCGCTCCTCTGAAAAAATGCTCTCCNGCTAAACAATATTCAAGGAACACACACACACATACATATGTTTGCATAGATAGTTTATTCAACATCTGGTCCAAATCCCAGTGGCCTCCCTTGCTGCTCTGGGGTACCCCACAGGTTTGCAGCCATGCTGCAGTTGCTGGTATCAAGACCTCTTAGTGGTGTGTCCAGTTTGAAGTTCACTACGTGTTCACGCATACCCTCTAAAAGTAGAGACTGCACTCACAAAGAAAAGTAGGATTTCATAGAATCATAGAATGCCAGGTTGAAAGAGACCTCAAGGATCATCTAGTCCAACCTTTCAAAATAGAAAAATATGGTTTAAGTGAGATGGCTCAGCACCCTGTGCTGAGAATCAGCAGCTTGTGGGTGAGCTGCTGAGGCGGCATGGGTGGAGCCAGCACCACCAGCATCAGAACTTAAACGGGGTGTTAACTACCCAATGGCTTAAATATGTCCCATAAGTCTCACAGAATCCCCAAGTGTCCTTCCTAGTGCATCCCATAATGAGTCCTCCAGGCAGCAAGCTCCTTCAATCTGCAGTATCTTCCAGGAGATGAGTTCTTTGCTTGACTAATCCTGGTGGGCATCTGTCCTGGTTAGGCTAGGATAGAGTTAATTTTCACCAGGAGTTGGGCTATGTCATACCATGCTGGCTTCATGTCCGGATCTCCAGGGACAGGCAGTCCAAGCCTCGGCTTTGTCCCCATCTGTATCTCCACGGTCTGTATGCTTTTATATCTCTTGTTTTGTACATTGTTGTCACTGCTGTTGTTACTGTTGTTGTTCTGNTGGTATTGTGCTACCTCTCCTGTCCCTGTGGGAGGGTAGGGGGGCAGCGGCCACGTGATGCCCAGTCCCAGCGGGGTCTAAACCACCACAGCCTTTTGACGCCCAATGTGGGGCTTGGAGAGTTGAAATAAGGACAAAATCTGACCAGAACATGTTAAAGCAGTTTCCATTAGATGCAATTTTCTTGTTTTATATATATAGTTTGAATAGTGTGTGTTTACAGTGCTGGCCAATTTGTTTGTATAGTGGCTCTGTATTAATCCTTATATCCACTGTGTGTTCCCAGTGATGGTGTTTACCATCCCTGGGAAATGGGTCAAGGGTCTTGCTTTGCTGTATTGGATACTGACAACTTATGATATGATTATGTCACTGCTTGTGGGGGTGAACTGGTACCTGTATCCGGCCTTGGTTAGTGGTCTCACCCCATCTATGAGTGACACAGGGGAAGAGACCTTCTCAGGTTTTGAGAATTTTAGCTATCCTTGGAGTATTCAGGCCAGCATGCTCTCACTGCTGTGTTTTCTGATGGTCTGCCAAATCTTGTTTAGGGTTATACAGTTCTTACCCTATAATATCACCTGGAGACCTGACCCAAGGCTGGATAGTCATGAGTGGCAAGGTGTGTGAGAGAGCATGGGCAAGTGCCTAGTGGTCAATGACAATGTTTAGGAATTTCACTCCTGAACAAGTACAGAGTCCTGATAAACTAATGAAGCATTTAGAAAAGGTGTGTTGTCAACCTGGCAAATCCTGGGAGACACAAATCACCACAATGTGTTGGGGACTTGCCCACACCTACTGCATCCTCCTCAACACTATTCAGTGCCCTCAAGGGGAAGAAAAGGCCTCTGAGCCAAAAAACAGACTAACTGGTACTGCAGTTGAGTCAGAGAAGCAGCCTGTGCCAGTATTGGTCATGCCCATACAGAAAAAGAAATATACCAAAAAAATTAGTTTGCATAGTGAGGAATGAAGATGAACCACGGACATTATGAGAACAGGAGGAAGAGCCAGAGGTGATCACCTGATCCCTATCCCTGAGTGAGCTGCGAGATACACAGAAGTATTTCAGCTGTCTTCCAGGTGAGCAGATTATCACCTGAGTGCTCCGAGGTAGGGATGGTGGGGCTCATGTTTTGGAATTAGAGTGGAAGGAGGCCAAGCAACTGGAATCCTTGTCTAGTGAAGCAGGTATTAACAAGGCAATAGAAAAACAGGCTCAAGCCCTCAGCCTTTGGAGGTGACTCCTATCAGTTGTAAGGGAAAGGTACCCCTTCAAGGATGATGTCATATGTCAGCTAAACAATTGGACCAACATGGAGAGAGGTATTCAGTACCTCAGGGAATTAGCTGTGCTGGATATGATTTACAGTGATTTGAATGATGAGCAATCACACATGGATCCAGATCAGGCCCACTGCACACCACCCATGTGGCCCAAGTTCCTGTGAAGTGCACCAGTCATATGTCAATTCATTGGCAGTAGTGTCTTGGAGACACAGCCAGGGACAAACGGTGGATGAAGTGGCTGGCCAGCTCAGGCAATATAAAGGAGGCATCTCTTCCACTCTACATGCCTGTGTTTCATCTGTGAGAGAACTGTCTTGGGACGTCCAGAAAATCAAAGAGGACAT
>VYZX01006362.1:2745-16150 GCA_013401335.1 Brachypteracias leptosomus
AAGGTGAGTGAGTAAGCTCAGCCAATACACTCACCGCTCCTGCTTAACTTGAATTATTTTATACTTTGTCATTAGTTTTGCTTTGCTGTGTCATGCTACAGGACAGGATTATTTAAAAATATTTAATTAATTATGAGTTGGACTTGATTATCCTTGTAGGTCTTTTCCAGCTCAGGATATTCTATGATTCTATCTCCAAAGGTGCCATAGGAGTGAAGTGTCAACAGATGGGCAGTGGCTCCTAGGACTGTGCCGTGCAGGTAGGCAGAGAAGGGAGAGATCACTTCTGGCAGCACGCACTCAAAACACCAGTAGGGAAAAAGGCTTTTCTAATGCAGAGACATGGATGTTAAAGTAAACAAGTTAGCTGTGTTGCATGGCTAGAATATAAAAGTTCTTCATTTTTTTCTATTTTTTTTAAGTCCGTGAAACATACCTGAGTTTTCTATTAAAAGATTTGAATAGTCTTAGATTAAAGTGTGAAAATCAATTGTAGGCATAAAGAAACACCCTTCACACAGGAAGGGGAAACCAGGCATTTGGTCAGTAGCTTGATTTAATAAAACAGCAGTAAAATAGTGGAACCAAAAGGAACTGACATAACTAATCTTTTAATCCTGTCTTCTTCTTCTATCCATTTGTGTATAGAATAAAGGAGGTCAACAATAAGCCATAAAAACGCATATGTTGCCCAGCATGGTTTCCACTTTGGCCAGTCTTATATGCTATGGAATTGAGATTTTCTCATCTTTCAGTCTGAAAGTGGTCGAACTGTTCCATTTATTTCATACAAGCTGTAGTTCTCTCTAGCATAGCTCACTGTTGGTATATGAACAAAAGGCAAAGAAATGGAGTCCAAAATAAAGAAACTGCTAGAAAGAAAGAATGCAGAAGCATCTCAAACACCAGCCCACAAATGCAAACCCCTGAGTATTGGCACCTGCACAACAGATTGGCCAAGTTACCAAGTTATAAATCTGCACTACTTTTAAAATCAGAGAAAAATCTTTATGGATTTACTAATGGTAAAATTTAGGTCAGTTAACCCTTGACTATTACACAGGATACTTTATAAATACTTTATAGAAATACTTTCTAGAAATAGCTTTGCCTACTCAGTTAAAAACTATACAAGAGAGTCTTCATAAAACTCAGGAGCTTGCTTTTCTTGCTGATTTTATCTCTAAATTATTACTATTATCTCCATTACAGCATCACTGTACTAACTTATTTTTCATCAGCTACCATGTTTATCCTTTCTTTTTCCTAAACAGATTGCTCCATAGAATAATTTTGCTCAGCTGATCATCTTTCATGTGACACACATTTGTTGTTGCTTGAATCCTAAAAACACGAGATCCTTTAAGCCAGTACAAACACAAAAGCAAAGTAGTTGTAGTATTGATCTTCAGTTCAGTAAACAGTTAGGCAGGTGGTTCTCAGAACTAATATAGAGTTAGTCAACATTTTCCAGAAGCATTTTCCACCATCTTCTAAAAAACAATTCATAGTTCTCAATTTATCAGTGGCAGCTTGCTATTTTTCATATATTTTCATATATTGTAGAAGAGGGAAGCATCTTCTTTCTTTCAAACTGAAACCAAATGACACACCTTTCCCCCATCTAAATTCTTGTTTCAATATCTGCAGTCTGTTAGGAATTCTGCTCTAAACACACAGATCCAGTTCCCAAAAAAATTCTTTCCCTTGAAATCCTCTTTTTTCATTCTTTTCTTTCTACCATAATTGTCACAGAAATAGTAGCAGAATTTTGTGACAATTTGATAGCTATGAAGTGATTCACGAAACAACTAGCAGCTTTCTCCAGTAAAACAAGAATTAGATTTTAATATAGAAATATATTTGCTATTATAAACTCTGGGTTTTGTTGTTGTCAACAAAGCAGAAATAGTTTCAGTAGAATTTCGGTACTGATTTTTCTCCTTGCAATAGTACTGAATACAATGAGTTTGCACAACTGCTTTTGTAAGCATTACAGGAATACAATGAGTTTGTATAAGTGGAAGTGAAAGCAAATGATGAGGAGATACTACTAAACGTCCACAAGTGTCAGGAAGACTCCCAATATTGACAGAAAGGCATTTTATAACATGCTTCTTATACCATCAGGTGACGTAAAATGGCACACATCAGCTTATATTAGTGGTAGACTTTGTCCACAGGGGGACATAGATATTCAGTTCAGAAGCAAGGTAAGACTTTTTATATAGGTGTTTCTGGCTATTTCTAGCTATGTTGCAGATATAAGCAATTGCCAGTATCTTATAAAGACAGCTTATCAGAATTTACCACTACATTACACCTGCACTTCTGTTTTACTGTTATGCTATAGAAATATAACAAAGTAATAAAGGTTATTAAATTATTATATATAACTTCCTAGTTTGCTTTCCACAAATATCTCAGTGTCTTTTCCAAATGCACATAGAAAGTCACCACAAGCATGACACTGACAAAAAGTACACTAAAAAAGATTGGTTCAGATTCTCAGTGAATGTGCCACACCATAGCTCCATTCAATTAAAACTGCCTCCATGTTAAAATAATTTATATCAGCTATAGAACTGCCTCAAAAGATATACAGCTCATGGGATGTTTTATTGCTCTGCCAACATCTGTTTCATTTCCATTCCAACTCCCCTTAGTAAATTGTTCATGAATTTATTCTCCACTCAAGATCTATGAAAGTCACAGAATGATTTGGGTCATTCCATCATCAGACACCTTAAAAGACACTCATTCAGTGGGAGTTAGGTGTGTAATGCCTATTGGCACTCAGAAAAATCCCATCCTGATGTTACAGAGCACTTTTGAACAGCTCTAGAAGATTTAGCACTGTCTGAGTTAACTGCTGTTTGCAGTAATGTCTTAAGTAAAGGATTATATTTGTACCACAGTTCAAAGAAAGCACATATATTCTGAACTCCCAGGGATTATCCAGAAACCAGGCACTAGACAATTCAAGTTTTAAAACCACCCGTACCTATTAGCAATCAAGCCAATCTCATTTTGATCTTAGTGTTACTTGGCATGAGGAAAGAGCTTACATCTACCCATAAGTAGACCCAAAGTTCAAAAGCAGAAGTCTGTGGATAGGCCTTTATTAGAAGTACAGAGTTCTTACTTCCTTTTTAAATATCTTCAAATATATAAACAATCAGCAAAAAGAAAAAGAATTCTTTGATACAGCAGCACAGAGGAAATGTATTCAGAAGAAGGAAGAGGAAGACAAGTCAGTATGAGAACAGAAGAAACAATTTCAAAAGGATTGTAGAAAAAATGCTTGGATTTATGCTTTGAAACATGTTATGATTTTGTGAGACTTAGAAGACTATGATAACATGAGACTAAAATCATTCATAATTAAAAAGTTCTCCCCAAATAAAACATTTTTAAGATTGTTTAAAAGTAACAATACATAGTTTCAAAATCTACATATGCCTTGAAAAATACATCAACTAAACTGAAATGCTTTATGATTATAACTTTTAGGACAGATGCTCACTTCAAAAATTAATCAAGAAAAGTTCATTAAAACTTATTACCTAGTTCTAACACTGTATATAACACTCTCTTCCTCTTATTAAATCAATTACATTTGTGTGCTTATGTGTATTTCTGTGTGTTTGTGTGTATACCTATCCACAGAGACTTATAAAGAGAGGGAGCATTTAAAACCTTACATTAAAAAGTTGAGAAGTCTAGCATTCTTCCAGAGGGGAACATCAGACAAAGGTTTGTGTGCACAACCATAATTCAAACAGCTTCTCAACACATACATATTTTTTCTGTCCTTTTCTAACTCTCCCATCTGCTTCCCAATCTACTGCTCTTGCACCACGCTGCTTCCTCCCTCTACCTGGCCTGGGCCAAAGAGATGTATGATTTGGAGCCCAGGAAAAACACCCTCCCTTCCTCCTGCTGTCTGTTCAGGCATTGAGGCACAGACACAGTCCAGCCCTCAGCAGTCCAGGACTGCAGTTACAAAGCAAGCACAGATCCAGATAATATTGAACGGAAGCCTCTGCCTGGTTTTGCAAAACAAGCAGGTTTCACAAATGCAACTACGCTCACCAGATCTCAGTGACTGTGCACAGCCATACCAAATCCCATGTCACCAGCACTCTGCTCCCCACTGAATTTTGCATCCCTGATCAGCATCATGGAGTTGGTCAATCTTTTAATGTCAGGATTGGGATGATTTCATTACATACAAAGATCTCCCTCTCTACCACTATTCTCAAAATAGCACTTTGGCTGAAATTTAAGGGGAGAAAAGCCAGCTAAAAGTAGGTATATCTTGAAGGGAAGTTTTCAGACCAAGCTATTGGATTTTGGGAAAGTTGCCAGCAAGAGTTAAGAAGTACTTTCTAATGGGAAATTTCAAGCAAGCTTCACTCCAAGCAGTGCTATTAGCACTGCCTAAAGGACACAGGCATTTGTAAAATACCATTGCAAATGCCACATCTCATTGCCTGTGGTACTAAACTGCAAACTGGGCTGAAGACTTGTGCCAAATTGCACCAAACTGAAAAAGTACTTAAGATACAACACCACACTTCCCACCTTTATAATACATTGGAAATTGACCTGTATGAATCTAAGAGAAAGGCTGCAGTTGGAGAGGTCAGTAGCCAGCTGGCAAACAGAAAAAGCAGAGAACCCACAGGTTCACCAGAGCAGGGCAGAGTCCCAGGTATGGGGCTGGGGACCAGCAAAACTAACTCCACTTCTGATGCTTTTCTCCTACCTCCTGCTACCTAAAAGCACCCAAAGATTGAAGCTTAGGCTCTGTAGTATAAACTGAAATGGAAATTAAGACAAACATCAACCTTTTTGATACATGCTAACACACAGCCTCTTGAGAGTATGTTTCACAGAAAACTTTCCTGGAGACAAAAAAAAAAAAAACCAAACACCTTTAAAATTCATCCAAGATGGACTTAACAGCCCTGAATCTTATTCAGGAGGACAATAACACTCACATCTAGAGTAGGGAGTAATTCCTGTGGCTGGTGGTTAGCTGCCTGGGATAGAAAATTCCACGTCTCCCAATTAAATAATGACTGCTTTTGAGTGTCGCTATTTAAAGCTGATAAACTTTGTAAAAACACACATGTTTCACAGGCTGCCAGGACTGGATTTTTAGTTTCCACATTGCTGCTCCAATCTATATTTTATGGTGCATATCTTATTTTTTTTTCTGTGTAGTGTCATTAATCTGCTTCCTGGCTGTGCAGAATAATATCCCACAAGAGCGGGATGCTTTTTGAATATTTTATTACCTCTCATTGCATTTCCAAACTAATATATATTTACAAATTCAACCTCCTATCGGCAGAACTATATTGTTTTACCTCTCTGTTTGAGAACCAAGGCATGGATATCGAATATAAATAGAAAAATCTTTCTACAGTCATTTGTGTTGAAAGAGAGAACCAATCACATAT
The DNA here is from genome assembly GCA_013401335.1 of Brachypteracias leptosomus. NCBI lineage: Eukaryota > Metazoa > Chordata > Aves > Coraciiformes > Brachypteraciidae > Brachypteracias > Brachypteracias leptosomus. The sequence continues at coordinate 8,217 of VYZX01006362.1, forward strand.
CAAGCTGTGCAGGAAAAGAGGAAAAAAAAAAAGAGATTTGCATACTGCAAGGGAAGACAGAGGGGGAGGAAGGCACACAAAAGAGTTGTGTTCCTGTTGGAAGACATCTTTCAATTCTGCTGAAGGACAACTCTCTTTTCAGCATGCCTCTCGTATCCAAAAACACACGAGGGGAAGTACATGGAAAGGGCTTTGCTATTTACAGTCCTGACTCATTTCAAAGATTTTCCTTTGGTTGCCTTTTTTGACATAGAGATATCTTGGCAGCAAGAAGAGTGAGAATACCTTCCCCTGCTCCCCTCTTCACCTCAAAACTAGTAGCCAATGTTGGCCTTAACACACTGAACTCCCAATGGCTTCTCCACTGAAGGAAACTCCTGTAAGACCATGTAACAAAGATTAATCTTTCCCAGTTTCTGAAGAAGGCAAATCTGAGCCTGAAGTTGACTCTCCATATAGGAGAACACACTGGAATGTCCATATGGTCCCCAAGATTTGATGTAGGAAGAGTGAAAATCCTTAAAAATGAAAGGGGAGGCATTCTTTTAGGCGAAGCATGACATTTTGGAAGTGCTTTCACCATTCTGTCACAGATGCCCCATGTGCCTTTGGCACTGAGGACACACTGCTCTTTACTCCCTTTAAGACAACTCATCATCTCTCATATAACTATAAAGAAGATAAATGTAAAAGCAAGGGACTGGGAGCTCTCTATGAAGATAAGGGGATGGTAGATTCCCTGGAGACACGGTCCATGTACATTTATCAGTTAAGTTATGCAAAGGTTGAAAAAGGTGGAGAGAAAATGCAAGTATTTTTTTGCCTGTTGAAAAAAAGAAAATCATCTCATTGTTTTGAAGGACCAAAATTCAGTTTTTCTAGGCATTAATTTTAACCTTACTGTTAAAACAACTATAAATATGAAATATCAAAATACTATACATACTATATACAATAGTTGCAAATCCTTTTCCTTTTGAAAGAGATTTGTTGCCATTCTTAGGTTGAAGGACAACAATCCAACTGCATAAGAGTATCTCGAGACTGTTATCTAAACTATGGAACTAAACATACCAAAAATAGGTCATCTGATATTTAGGGAGACATGTATGTCTCTCCATATGTGGGACATATTGCAGATAGCAGATTTTCTGCTTTCTTGATCTACAAAAGATTTGAAGTTGTTTTTAACCCGCTATTGTTTTCTATTATATTGTAAGTATTGACAAGTTGAATGCTGCTATAAACATCATCCCTTATTCTTCAATATGAAGAACTTTTTCCCCTATTCCATTTGCTGGATTGTATCCTTACAGGGATAACTTTTGTAAAATAAGGGCTGTAAGTTACTACAGATAACCTGCACGATCCTACATTGGTCAGGTTTACATACAACTAAAATTAATATATGAAAATATTGACACATATTCATCTAACACACTTTTCTTGGAAAACTACTTAAAAATTATTTCCAACATAATCTGCACCATAAATTATACACCTTTGTTAAGGTTAAATCAAAATAACAGTAAGAAATACGTAATAAGTTCTGCAGAATGTAATAATTAAAGCCTTTAATGACTTTATAATATGCACCAGAAGCATATTGAGGGAAACTCAAGTAATCTATCTTCGTGTAGAATTTAAAAAAAAAAAGTTTAAAAAAATAGCTCAGCAGAGGGAGAAAGAATTATAGTTGCTCATTGAGAATAATGTTACAGACAGGTAGGAAAATGTAATTGTGTGGCAAATGAGACTAAATAAACAAAAATTAAAGAAAAATAAAGAAAATTAGAATAAATAATACCATGCAGTAGTTAAAGAAAACTAACATCAGTGTGTTACAGTATGGCAGGTAAAACTTACTATACTAATAGGACCTCAACAGGCAAAGATCCTAATTAAATGTACATTTCAAGATTTTTCTCCCTCCCCAATGTACTGGAAATAGGTCATCTAAAAAAGAAAATACTCACATGCAGAATGGGCACAAGAGAGAACTGGACACCAGATGTTTCTGTTCCATCAGGAAACATTCAAAGCAACACTCATCAAAGTTGTACATTTTTAAAAAAAAAAATCCATAATACAGGCCCAATATCCTTAACAAAAATTAAGATTATTGTATTATGAGCTAGTGGGCATTCAAATTCACATCAATTGACCAAAATCCTGTGCCACTGAAGCAGGAATATTCCTCGAGGACGCTCTGAATTCTGTAATTATCAAGGATCAGAAAACTCATATACAGATCTGCAAACTAACTTTAAGATCTCTTTTTTATTCTAATCTTTTACAAGACAAAAAGGGACTATTTAAAAAACTCCGTTTGTGTTAGCCATCCATTTGCAAGAGGGGTTATGTGCATGTCACAGCACGCCACGGGTACCTCACGGGATGGCGGTTGTGCCAAGGGGGCCTTTCCCCTCCTCTTGCCACTGCACACAATCTGGTGGTTTGCTCTCTCCAGCGGCAGCGCTGCCAGCGCTGCTCAGATGTCTCAAATGGCAGGGTTGTTCAAGAGCAAGTTCCTCGTGTTATAACAAGAAACAAGTACTTGCAAACCAGAGAGACACAAATGCACAATAGCTGAGGAGAAGACGCTTGTCATGCCCTTGTCCTGTCACAAGGACACGCTCAAGCCGGCTCCAGTTCAGCCTCAGTCTGGCAGCCAGCACTGCCACAGCAAGGGCAGCCATACCTGCAAAAGAAAAACACACACAGCATTGTGCCAGCCTCAGGAGACACATGCTGAGTTCTGCTCATTCAGGACAGAGGAGACAATGCTGAATTACTACCCTATATAAAAATGAACTAGCATTCACTTTTAAATGGCTGCAGGACTGGAGTGTTAAAAGGAGACAACTCCCCTCCCATTTTGCTTTCTTGGACAAGAAATTTGAACACAAATAATAAAAATAATGCCAAGTGTGTCTTTGAGAGTTCTATCCCCTGTGTTTGGAGAGTGTGGTTTAGAGTGTGATTAAGAAGTCTTTGATTTTTTTTTTAATTTTTTTTTTAAAGATAGGGAACCACTACATTAATTCAAGTGACTTGCCAAAGATATCCAAGAACACCGTAAGACAGGTACAAACCAACTCTCTGAATCTCTGATTCTATCATCATTAAGACAGCTATTGCATGCCTCTCATGTGGATTAGCAAAGAGCAAGGAACAATGTCATTAGGAATTGAAAATAATATTGTGATGTCGTGCTTTCCTCAGCAGGAAAATGCATATACAAAAGTCATGCAGGGGCATCTTTCCAGATAGAGATTCAAACATGAGGAGACCACGTTCTTCTCAGAGGCTCTGGACACTTTCCAGAAAGCAGAAGCATGCAGACTGATAAGGATGTAGGACATGTAAGTACTGACACTTTTTGTTCCTTAAAAGCATTTCTTTCGACTCTACAGGGTGAAGCATAGGAAGAGTCATAAAATCAAGCCCCAAAGGGCAGTTGCTGCACCTCAGAAAGCAAAGGATATTTTTTAGATATAAGTACCTGGGTCAGCACTCAAATGGAGCCGGTTTGTTAGATTAAATAACAGATGCTTTATTTCTTTTTCTTTTCAGATTAAAAAAATACTCCACTTTGATGACAAGTTCATCCAAAGATATATGACTGAAAAAGCAGAATAACTAACTTTCCTCATCTAACATAAAAACCAGTTTTGAATGGAAATATGAGATCTACTAGTCCAAGGAACTTAAAGGAGTTGGAAACCAGAAGTAAGCAGGTCAGTTCTCAGCCTACTGATAGTAGATTCTTTTTTTTAATAAATTAATCTTGGATGCAAAAGGTCTTGACAAACTTACTTTTTCTAACACATTCCCAGCACGCATGCTAATGTTGTTATTTAATGAATTAAAAAAACCTTTAATTTTTCTATCAAATTAGTATTTGACAGAATAATGAATATAGACTTTCATTTAATTTTTAAAAAGTTTCATTCCTTATAAACTAATGTGATTCAATATGAAGTCTATTTTTATCTAGATAAATATCTAATTATATATGCAACAACATAGTAATTGAATCAATTCTTTATTTTATGAAACAGATCAAACTTAAATATAAACCAGCATTATCATCAATTATTTTAATCAAGTGTGTTTGCAGAATATTGAAGTTTTTACATTTTTATGATAAATGAAAAATGGGCACTTTGTGGGCAATATAAATCCTCGATTTAATCCTCTGTGCACTAAAACTTGTGAGAAGGGTTTAATAAAAAGTAGTATGCATTACACCAGCTCAGTGACACTGAATAAGAATTAACTGAGAAATGCTTATCCAGAATGCAAGAATAAAAGTCTACACATTCGTGCTCTGTCCACATGGGCTATTCTTGCTTCTATACTGCACACATCCAGTATTTTAAATGGTCTGTCCATCCAATGCAAAATGAGTATGATTAATGGCTAATTGCTCTTTCTTGTTTGCTATCCCTCACATGCTATGATATCAGAGTTCCACAAGGGCAACTGTAGTGGGCTGGCCAAAAAGCCTGGAGGGGAAAATTAAATCCCCTTCTTAAGTAGCAGACTAGCAGTCTCCTCCAACAAAGGCTTTCCTTCCCTTGGTGGTAATGTGATTCATTTTCCTATAAAGAAGAAGGCTGGTATTTCAATGCGTAAAGACAGCCATTACTGGGACATTTAACAAGCCTGAAACCTCTGGCTTTCTTGCTAACCTAGATCTGCCTTAAGGCTATCAGAGACAAAAGAGGCCTTCTCCTCCAGCAAGCATCAAAGACCTAATAAAAAGCCAAGAACTAGTAGGCAGTCAGCTTCTGTGTCAGAAATGCAAAATAAAAATATAATATATGCAAATTTGAGGCATGCAAAAAAATCATGGAACATTGCTTGTGTGTACAGTTGTACTCATAAAACCTGTAATGCACTTTTTGAATTATTCAGCAAGAAGAGGCTGAAAAGCAGCAAAGCAGCTTATTATGTTTGCTTTGCTTCATAGACTATTAGGTGGACAAAAAGAAAAAGGAATTTAGTTACGCTTGCTTATCTCCTAACCTTATAAACTTGGGATTAACAGATCAAAGGAGGATTTGGTTCAGTTGATAGAAAATGGAGCTCTTTTATAGCTGTTTGGTCTCCCTGTCCCTTATGATCAAATGAGCTTAAGCAATTGATAAAATAAATGGGGTTTTGAATTCATGTGTTTTAGTATATACATTTAATATTTGTTGTATTGCATTGTACATTTGTGTGCAAAATTAAATAACAAGAAGATTAAACATCGCACGTCAGATTTCTTTGTATTCTGCACATGCCTTAATAGTGGAATTCAACGTGCAAACACATGGCACTGTACTGATATAATTTAATTCACTTTATGATGTTATGAGGTATGTGGGGCATCCCATACACTAGATATATAAAATATTTCTGATGCTTCATTCTCTGATCTCACCCTCAGCTTGAAAATTAACCCACATCTTATCCCCACCTTGTGGTGTTGTACAATGCTGGGGCACGGAGGTGGAAACATCTTCTGTCTCAGGGTTCGTGCCCACTCCACTTCACGCAGCACTGACATAAGGCAGCTGCCTATAGGTTACCACAGATGGCAACAGGCAGCATCATGCCTTGTCTTCCCAGCATTTCAAAGTGCAACTGCAATACGCCAGAAAAGCCACCTTATGATGGCAAAGGCTACTCTCTTCTCTTCTTCATTCATCAACAGGTCTGTTTATTTTACACTGGGCTGGAGATGACTGTATTTCTGTGTCAAGATTCAGATGACTTGGAACAGTTTCACTTTCTAAAGAGCCATCCATATTCACTGTGAATCAAAACGAAATTACACATGCTTTTGAAAGCTGAGGTGAGCACATTTAGCCATGAATTACCAGAAGATATGTATCATTTCATTAAAGAAAATATCATCCCATCCACATGTAAAATTGTTTTTTCATGTCAATTAGGCCACGCAATTTCCAGTTACAAAGTACCACTTATAAAGATGAATTAAGTATCTTGCCTTATTTCTTTTTCTGTAATGGTTACTCCCATTGGAAAGGCCTGTTTTGACTGCAACTTCAGCACGAGGGTGTAGCTCTGTTACTACAAACTGTTGCCTATAGAATATTTGAACGCAAATTGCACAAACCGTCCCCATGGCATGTTCAATTAATGTAATAACTTGTGGCAATTTCCAATTGCAAATTGAGGATTGTTAATAATAGTAAAACACCTATAAAATATGGAATACCAATGTCTTATTTATCCCTCAAGACTTCAGCATCAGTTATTTTTTCTGGGTGTTTCTACTGTATAATATCTTTGCTCAGAGACATCGTAATCAAACCAGAACCATTTAAAAACTAGCTCAGGAAGAATCTCTAAGATATTTTTATAAGATGGAATTTATTCAGGCTTAAAGTTTCTTAAAGAGAGATTTACAAATGTCATTTAATAACATATAAGGGAAAGGAGGCAGACAAAGCTCTCTTCATGATGGGAAATCAATAAAGTATCAAGAACAGATAAAGCAGAATATCTATGACTGATCTTTCTTTGGTTAGCTCTTCCTAACTAATGGAGAGGTTCTCATCGTAGCCAAGTTACTGACTGACTTAGAGTAAGGTTTATCCCAAGTAACATCTAAATCAGTGACTGAGGAGAGAATGGCCCCTGTGTTCTAACTGGGCCAGAGACTGACAAGTGAAATCAGAATGGTGTAACATTACCGAGCTGACAGATACAACTGCTAAGATCTCAGACACTGAGATTGGAATGAAAACCTTTCTAGGTCCTTTGTACATACGCAAGTTGGGCAACCACTCTCTTTTTTTCTGCAGTTTAGTTCACAAAATCAAGGGAAAAATTAAAAACTTCTGCAACACAAATCTGCCAGAGCTAGAAGATCCAAAACCTGTGGATCTGATGACATCTATAGCAGATTTACTTTTCCTGTGGTGGATTTTGATCGGCACATATTAGACTTATCGTTTATGTAACATGATTTCACACTGCATGTTTGCTGGCACCATTTGCTCAGCATCTCAGGAGAAAAGGAGGGGGAAAGGAAAAGGAGAAAGCATAGAAAAATGCATAGAAAAAGACAATATCTAATATGTAAGTTTGAGTACCAGAAAGTCAGGAATGTTTTTCCTATCTATAGAAGTATCTTAAATAAGAGGATAAAAGGTTACAACTTAAACCATACAATTTTTCAGAAATTGTATATTCCTTATCCATTTAGATCTAACATTACAAAGAAAAAATAAGCAATATGAGTTGGCTACAGATTGTGTCATTTCATTCAAATGACAGACTATAATTTGTTTTTGTTGGACATGAGAGCCAAGCAATACAATACTCTCTGGCTACAGCACAGATCTACATACAATTTCACTAAACAAATTAAATAGACACTGGGGGGATAAAACACTGTGTTAGTATATTGTATTACAAAGGTAAACGTTAACACTTGCAAATTTGTTGGGCTCAAGATGACACCAAACGTCTTGCAAAAATATCTTCAGGATAACTGATCTCTAAAATTACTCTATAAAACCTTGCTATTTGCAATCTAAGACAGAAAACAGAGATAATTTTATTGTAGCAACAGTATTTTGTAACACTTGAACATACCAAAGAACAACAGATGATTAGATTTCACTTTCTGAATGGTTTAAAAGAAATACAGAAAGTATAGAGATAGCTGGTTTCTATAGCACCTCATGTTCTCTAAATGCTAGAAGCTTTTACTTACCACCATAGGAACTTTTTCAAGTTCTTTAATTCAACTTATTACTATTAAATTCATGTTAAAAAACAAGTAATCTAAGAAACAAACACTGCAGAGTTGAAGAAATGTGGACCCATACCTTATGTGTCTTAGCATCATTCCCTGCTGTAGTTGCAATGCTGCTGTAGCTGTGCTTTTCAAAAATGCTAGTGAGGCA
>VYZX01006364.1:308-19748 GCA_013401335.1 Brachypteracias leptosomus
AGTAATAACACATGGCTTTAGAACTGCAGTAATAACTAACTACAGTACCTGCATTGCTGCGATTTTGAAATTGCTTCTCTGGTGTTTCCCAACATGAATACTGTGTCAGATGTCAGAATTTGTCCTACTGTTTATAGCTTTTTTATTTGGTAGGGGAAAGAGCAGCCTGACTTTGGTTTTGGTTTTGTAGTTTTTTGGTGGTTTTTTTTCAAAATTATTTTTTATTATGTATTACTTTATAGCAATTCCCCACAGTTTTCTCCTTCCTCAGTTTTTCTCCCAGTAGAATGGACTTTGGAATAGATAATAATTTTTTTAGTTTGTTATCAACCCCAGGAGAATAAAGATGTGCTGGCTTCTTTGAGGTAAATGGAAAATNGAAATGCTACACACTAAATTCTGCATCTTGAAGTTACTTTAGGAGAAGGAGAAAGTAAAATTTCTCAGGGAGAGATTCTGTCAAGCNCATTCTGCCTAATAATTAAGATAGAATACTTAGATGTTTTTCTTAGGAGCAGTCTGGCCTGGACCCAGAACATACATACCATTTTATGGTTTAAAANTCTTTGAGGTAAATGGAAAATAGGCAGATGAATTTGCATTGCCCCTTCTGAATGAAAAACAAGCTTATTCCCCAAATAAAAGAAGGTAGAAGCTTAATTTGATCTATAAAATTGGAAATAAATGAGTTCTAAATTAAATTAACTTTGGCTGTTTTTACTCTCTCCTTGTTTTTTCTTTAGGTATGAACAACCTAAGTGTGATAATGGTGCCAGAGCTCACCCCACAAAAACAAAGGATTTGTACAAAGGACGCCAGCTTCAAGGTCAGTGAAACAGATAAATTTGGTTTCGTGCATTCCAATGCTTTGTATATTCATTGCAATAAATTAGAAGACAATTTCTTACCCTATATCAAAACAATATTTCTTTTAGGTATCACTATATTGATTTGCCACTTACTGAAGTCATTGACTTTGGAACAATGTATGTTAATATGGGTCTTGGGATGTTGTCAGAAAGTAAGGCTTATTTTTCTCAGTAGTTTAAAGGCAGTCACATTTGTGTACTGGAATTATTCCTTGCTGATGTCATACCAAAGAAGTTAGCACATATGTCCAGAATAAATTGGCCCATACTTCATAATCCTTGTTCTAGTAAAATCCATGGGAAATTGACCTCTGTCTTCAAATCAGTCTAAAAAATGTATCATCTAACTTTTTTCCAAGAGTACCGTTGTCAGTTTACCTCAGAATAATATTATTTTATTCTTCTCTGTTGTAGGATCTAACCTTGGTTTTTTATTAGATTTTCATTTTTTCACACTTTTTATAAGCATGTGAGAGCTCTTAACTCTGATTAATTAAGCTACACAGAAGTCAGAAGACTTGCTTCATTTTTGAAATGGCCTCTTAATATGTTTGAATAACTTGAGGTGTAGAAGGTTTAGGGATATTGCATATGTTATAAGGGAACTGTCAGCTATTGTAAAGAGTCAGAACCAAGCAAATAATGTGGGCAGGGTTTTTTGTGGGGGTTTTTTTCAGTTTAACCACCCAGAGAAACATCTATCTAGACAATAATTCTGAACGAAACATGCCTATCCGTGTTGAAATGCATATTGAATGGTACGACAAGGAAACATTCATGCTATTTTAGATAGCCCTGTTATTTTTTTTCTGGATTTTATCTAGAACCCTGCATACAATTCTGGTCATCTGTGTTCAGGAAAATGGATACATAGAAGTTAGCTAGCACTAATGTATTGGGGAAGTTAGCTACTTTCCAAGAGAAGGCAGCTAGCATTTGCTTCTTTTAGACAAGACAAGGTCCGGAGGCAATATTGTTCCTCTGAGACTAGGAGGAGGAGAAACGATTTTGCTCTGTGACAATTTTGGCACAAAAAAAAGAAAAGTAGATATGAGCTATCCTGGATGAATTTCACCTGGGACTGATAAAACGGTGTCCAACTATTAAAGCAGTGAGGCAACAGCCTTTTTAAGGACTAGTAATGGGACAGAAAATCTGGTTAGTTTTTTAGGCAGATCTCGATTACTTTATGAAAGAGACAGTGGGAGGTAGGGCTGAATGAGTGAGATACTCCTCATTATGGCTTATCACTTAAGATACTGAACACATATATATACTAAGAGATGAAAAGCTGAATTGCACTTCAAATTCACTTTGAATTTCACAGCTTTTACAAATTGTCTCCATTTCTCTTCCTTCACAAAAAAAAGAGATGGATCATGCCTGACTTGCAGTTTTGCTGCTCACAGAGTTCAGCAAGAACCATATGTGCTGCATAAATCCTCATATTTTTGAAACAGTGGCAAATATACCTCTGTTGACAGTCAGATTGGTGATGTATATCCATCATTTTGTCAGTCAGTACTTGCTTACTGAAGTAACTTACTGCTGTTGTAATTTCAGGGAAGCTAGCAGGTATTTCAGGGATAATACAGGAAATATTTGCAGCTTTTCAATACTTAAAGGGGGCCTATAAGAAAGATGGGGACAGATTTTTTTAGTAGGGCCTGTTGTGACAGGACAAAGGGTAATGGTTTTAAAATAAAAGAGGGTAGATTTAGACTAGGTTTTAAGCTTTCACACGTCTATTTTTAATCCAAACTGGCAGTGCTTTTATGAACTTTTCATGCTGTAAACTCCTGCCTGGTAAATTAATATTCATTAAGTTAGGCAATGGTCTTTTAATTTTCTTTTTCTGCTTTATGGTATTTTGCATTTTGTGAGTTCTAGTCCAACAAGCTACTCCACCAGTGTGAGTTCATAATTATCATAAATTATTACGTATTACATGGATTTACTCTCCATTAAGTTAATCTTTGACTTCCAAATACTTTATATTATTTTAAAATGAGGCAAATACCAAAATTTCCTTACATTTTTTAAATATGAGTTAGCTAGAAGAACCTCCAATCTTTAGTTCTGCAGCAGCATGGAGTAAGTAAACGCCTACAGAAGTATTAGGGGGAAGAGGTTACTTCAGAGTTGCAATTGTGTTAAGGTGTTTATTTTTCTTAATCTATGTTAAGGCTTTCTCTTTTCTCTCTCTCAACTCATCTATTACATTCCCAAGTCCTCAACTGGCAAATTTCTCTCTTACCATACAAATATGACAAAAAATAAAAATGAATTGAATTTACTTTAGATAGTTTTTTGAAAAAATGGGGTTGAAAGAGGATTTTGCACAGATGTAGCTAATTGTGAAAAGTAACATGTAAAATTGCACAAAGGGCTAATAAAAACCCTCAACTTTTTAGTAGAAATGAGCCACTGTTGCTCAGTTTCTTTATTGTAAGCAGTGTTGCAAAGGCATGTTTGCATTTGTGTTGTTTAATACAGCATCTGATTTCTGAGTGATGCCAGGACTGAATGAAAAATGCAGGCTAATTGTACACTTACTTTCAAGGAATAATACGTTTTTGAAAGGATGGGCTTTTGATTTGCAGCTTATACCCACAAAAATACAGTAGCCCTAGGTGAAACCACTGTGAATGCCTACCATGTAAAACCAGGAAGATTTAAAAAAATTACTTTACTACTATGAATGATCTTAAATAGGATAAAACCCACAACTGCATCCTCAGGTGGATTAAATTGGCATAGTTCTGCAGCTATGCTGATTTATACCACCTGAAAATTTGAACCCATTACATGTTAAGCCAAATATTTTTAGCAATAATTTGCAAATAAATCATGATACAGTTTTTGGCAAACACTGATACCTTGTTATGGTAATATTGTAGAAGGTAAGGGCCCCTTGGAGTCTATGGCAAAAGTCCCACTGATTTAAACCAAGCTAAGAATATATCCTCACATCCTAAAAGTAAGTTAATATAAAGCATCTGAAATTGAAGGCCAATTTAATGTTTGTAAGGACAATCTGAGCCACCTGTATCTGTTAGATTGGGCTGGGAATTATATAATAGTAATTCTTCCCATTAGATTTCTAGCCCTTTTTCTAAAGGCAAAACATTTTCTGAGGTTATTTGTGGTTTTGATCCTTTTTGGAAACTAGTTATTCTGAGATAATGAAAATGGGCCCAAAATGGAGTCTAGAGAATGTCACATACTGGGGAAACAGAAGGGTTTTTTACTTTTCTCATGGTCAGAGTTTTCAAATGTTCGTATTTTGACCTTTTGTTCTCCTCTGTGTCATACACATGTGGAAGCCCGTGATGAACTGACATATTCTGTAAAGAGTCTTGAATGGTTTATTTCAGACTTTTAGATAACTACTGTTATTAAACAGAAATTCAGTTTTCTACACAAGCTGGCCAAGAGCATTTATAAGGGTATATCATGAATGCTAGTTAATGCTAAACCTATAGTAAGACAGAATGAGGTATAGGTGCCCCTGGATTTTCGTAAAATCATGAGTGGTAATAGTTCAAATTCAGCCAAGCTAAAGAAGTATCAGTTCCTGAAACTGTATTTTTTCAGGCTGGGACTATGGGTGAATGTATTTTCAAGCATTATATGTACTTGCTAGTTTTTAATAGTCAGTAAAATATGTTTCAGCACACACTTTCAATAGATGTATATTTATTTATAAATTATATAGATTACTACTGTACTAATATTTTAAGTACATTGTAAAACATACCCAAATATAGAAATTTTTAAAAGGATGAAATAAAGATGAAATAAATACAGTTCTATTTTTAAAAACTTTATTTATTAATAGTACAAAAAATATTTTCTTCCTGCACTCAAATTGATTGTGCCCTGCGCTGGAGTGTATGCACTTCATATTGGATACCAGTGCCTTAGACAGTGGACAACATACCTGTTCATAAAGCAAGTCTTCCCTCTGCTCTAAGCAACCTGGAAGAAAGGGACTTGAATATGTAAGAGAGCAAGACATGATAGCATATTGAGACAGTGCCAGACCACGCAGCCAGTTTGCCTCAAGAGGAAATCTTTTTCTTGTTTAAAAAGTATGCATTAACGTCAAGAAGGCTCTGTTTTAGGCTCTGCTGTGTGCGAGGGCTGGATAAACTTTGGATAATCCTTTATATAGTTTAATATTTTTGTATTCTTACTTAACCTGAGTATTTATCTGGTTTTACTGTAATATAATTTTCATTACCAAGACCTGAAAATTGAAAAGTAAGTTGAAAAATTTGAAAAGTTTTATGGGAAATGTGATTTTGCTCACACAACATTCTTAAATTAGAAGTACCCTTATCTTTTGTGCAGAAAAAAAAAAAAAAAATCCAAAATATCCAAATGACTAAAAGGCACACAAGCTTGAGAGAGGGACACAATGTCAAGCTGGATTTTCAGACTTTACTGGGCTTCTGTGGTTTTTGTAGCTTTAAATCAGACCATTAATTTTGTTTACATTTCATTTTGGTTTCCTTATGTTTCTCCTTGTTTTTAACATGGTATGCTTTTTGAAGTTCTTACGGTTGTGATATTTCCTCTCATAGAAATTTGAGAGAGAAAACTAGTTTGGAATTGACAGTGCCTTAGTCCATCTACTAAAAGTCCTGAAGTCTCCTTCTATTTTCTCAAAATAGTATAGCTCTTCACTGTTGAGTATTTCCTTTTACTTGAGATGCTGATCTCAATTAACCCAGCTGGAATCCAGTAGAATGCATCAACTGCATATAAGTTACTGTAGATTTCTACTGGTGAAATAGGATCAGCATTTCACTCTTATTTTTGTCCTTCCTGGCAATCCCACATCTCTCTGAAAAGCCTCGCTTCAGATGCTTCTCATTACAATTTTCAATCCTAGAACATTTGTCCAAAAAGGTGAGTATTTAGAATTTTTGACTGAGTTAATAATCATCTGAAAGGTTTCCATTTCTAGTGTCTAGGGTTTATGCAGTGACACAAGAAGGCTCCAAATTAGAAAAATTGGCATCTTTGCTCGGCCTCTAAGACACATTACAAATTCTCATTTTGTACAAGAGTATGGATCACTGTCCCCTGTTCTCTGCAACCCAACACCAAAAAAATCAGTGCTCTCCATCCAGGGCCTATGCTCTGCTAACTGCTGTTTTGGTACTGTGGAGATTTACAGTCTAAGTCAGCTAGGAATGTTAAAGTATTACTTAATTGAAATGTCTTGATGCATGTATCTTGTATAGTCAACCAACATACTTAATAACAAAAAAAATCCCTTAAAACTCTTCCTTAAATATGGTTGTGATGAACTACAGGTTGTTTTCTGTTTTTACAGCCTACTAGTGACTATTATCAGATATTGTTTTGTCCTATGGATCTTCATGAGCTCAGTTTAACCTTGGCATTCAAGCAGTTAATATTTTCTCCTGAAAATCATGCATGAGAGCTGTTTAACTCATTTGTTTATTTCATGTTTTTGTTACTGAAGAGAAACAAAAGTATTCTCACTGCTCAATTTTCTTGCTGTTGTAATGACTTTATTTACTGTGTTTCTGATAGGATAATCCAGCACTGACCCTGAACAGTTTATATTTTGTGGACCAAATCTCATGATTTAAGTTATGAGTGAATTATGTGTGGATAAGTACAGTTTGCTTTTGGTTGTTGGCAGTGCATCTTTTTCCAAAGTTAAAGAGAAATAATCAGACATGCTTAAACCACTATGATGCAAGACCCACAGTCAAACAGCCATCATGTAAAGTGTGTTACTTCAAAGGCATCTTTGAAAAAAAGAGAGTGATAGAGGCTTTAAAGATAGAGGATTTAAAAGGGTAAAATTTTTATGATGTAACCAGCTTTTTGGCTACATGACCTAATATTTAAAATACTGCTTTCTGCTATTGAATCTTAAAAGTCTGAGTTGTCAAACAAACATTTGAAGTTGATGGCTGTTTTGAATGAGCCTATAACTATCATCCTGAGCCCTATGATGCTTTATTTACCAGGAGATACTTGGCAAAAAGGCTCTGTACACAGCAGACCAGCCTAATTAAGTGTTTGAACTATGACCGGAAAACAATGATAAAAAGACAATGTGAACTTTCATGGCAGTGATGGCAGAACTGAATAGATGTCTGGCAAGGATGAAGGAGGGGGCCTGCCTGGAGCCTGCCAGGGCCTGCTAAGAGGACAGGAGAGGTGAAGCTTAACAGCAAGGTGCAGAGGGATGCTGGAGGACCAGGCTTGCTCCTCCTCAGCTGCACAGTGCTGGGAGAGGCAGGGGAATGTCTGCAGCCCTTTCCAAAGCAATAGCTATCACCTATTACATATGAGGCTGCAGGAGAAAGCCTGACTTTCCAGCCCTCTGCTATCCTGAGCATCTGGGATGCCTTTCCAGTACTGTAGGGTGCATATAGGTCAGTGGCAGCTCAGTGAAAGGCCCTTTCCACATGTTACATCCACTACAATTATCCATTGCTGGCAGTCTGAGGCAGAGGCAGTGGGGGATGCTGATCAAGTGAAGACGTGGTTGTCAAAGAGGAGATCCCCATGTCCACAGTCCAGTAAGTTTAATGCAACACCAGCATGCTTAGTGGATGGGGAGAGGGATGCAGGCAGCACGTGGGCTCATATTACAAGGACTGAATCAGTCAGAGTACTCACACTGTAGCAAAAAAACTTATTCAAATACTGAGTAGTGGTGGCCTGGGGAGGATGTTGGGCTTCTTACATTCTTACATTCTTCTTGTGACAACAGTTCCCTTGGGCTTTTGGATTTAGTAGCTTCAATATTATTACTCTATTGTCTGGCTACATGATTATATTGTAGTCTCCCAGTGGGCAGTTTTGCTCCGGAGAAAGAAAGACCTGCAAGTTATTTTTCAAGGCTCTACCAATCACATTACTTGCTTGTACACTCTCTCCATCTCCCCACACTGTCTTTAATTACTAATGGTCTGGCCACAGTTCTTCATATTGCTTTATTTTTGCCTCAATTTGTAGTCATTTCTTAACAAAACAATATCTTTCCCCCAACCTAAAGCAGAAATGTCAATATCTGAAACAAAAAAAAATGCTCAAACACATAACTTATGAGATACTGTAACTTCCAGTTATGTGTGAATTTGTCTAAAAAAATTACAGTGACATCATTTGAGCTACTAGTAAAGTGCCAGCAAAAGACACAACTGGGTCACAGCTAGTAAAAGAGAAAAGCTGGCTAATTAAAGGTGATGCTACTGGCTCAGCAATAGCATTTCATTCATTGCTCTATTAAATATTAACCTGTAGTTTTATGTTTATTTTTAAAGGCTATATTAGGACTAATAAACACTGACTTCATTTGCTTCTCAAAATTAAAAAAAATACTCAAGGCTATGCCAAAGAATGTAAATTCTTTTTCTCACCTCACTTGTTGCTGTCCTCCCTTTCCAGATAAATCCCTTGTTAAGTAAAGCAGCCTTGCCTGCTGTGCTTCTCTGTGCCACTGTTTCCTGCTCTCAGTGGGGGACCTCTAGGGAACACATGCCTAGAAAGGGAAAATGTTCTGTGGCTGGCTGGCTTCCGAGGAGGTTGTCACTCAGCAGCTGTACAGTGACTGGTGTCTCTGCACCAGCACTCCCCAGTTGGGCTTCTGATTGTGTTTGTTGCATTATGGGCCAAAGAATGATTAAGTGAGAGAATGCTTTCCCCAAGAAATGCTTTCTCTAAGTCTGAGTGGACATGAGGAAAGTTCCAGTGACCCTCATAAAGCTGATGGTTTAGTCATTCATGGTGTAAATAAGCAGACAAATGCTGCCCCCTGCACTTGATTTTGCCATTGATTCTGATAAAGATGGATCCTTTTCTTCCATCTTTACTAGAGAAATGATTATTTTGGAGTGAACATATATATACATAACATATATATGTATGTATATATATACATATATATGTATATATTTACATACATAAATACACAAATATAAAACATGTTTGTTTTCTCCTCAGTGAGAAGTAATATATTAAATGAAACCTATTCCACCTTCCAACTTCAATAAAGTTGAAAAAAGACATTTCAGAAAGATATTTTAATTCCTACCTTTAATTTATCTATACATTTTAATCCATACATTTAATCCATAATGTAAAACATATGGTGTTCTAACTCTAGCAATGAAAAAGCTTTGTTTAGACACATTTGTTTTTCTTTTAAAAAAATGAAGAGCATCATGGATAACAATCTCATTATCATGAATATTATTAACTTTATTAACTCATGGAGCTGATTTAAAGAGATTTAATATTTTTTTTGTCTTTTACTGAAAAGTTTCTAACAGCTCTATAAATCTGTGCTTATATTTAGCAATTCCCTGCCTTCGCGTGGTGCAATTTTGCTTCAATATCTCTGAGCTGCTTGTAGGAAGGAGCATTCCCATTAACAATGATCAAAACAGTGAATGTTCTACCTAGAAGCAAATGCAGTTGTGCAAGACAGTGAAAGTTTGGACAGACTTTGTAATGCCATTAGAGATTAGCCTGTAACAAGAAGATGTAATATACAGCCCTTCTGGGTGAAACTCAAGAGCGCATTGTTAGTTAAACCACGCTTGGCAGAGTAGGAAAATCTATCATAGGCTTGTAGTTATCACACCAAAGAGAGGGAAAAAAATCCACAAGGCATTCATTCTTACCTGTTTAAGCAAATGGTCATTTTTTTAAAATATATAAAGGTTGAGTAGAGATTTTGATATATAAATATTCAATGAGTTTAGAATAGAAGTGTGTGTCCCATTTGTATCTGATTTACATTGAATCTGTTTTCTGTAAGTGCCTGTCTCCATTGACTGTAGAGGGAGCAAGTAAGACTAACAACAGTAGCTGAATATATTTTGATAGCTCAAGTTAAACGACGTAATTGCCACCTTACCTGAACAGATCATAAAAATTAATAGTTATGGTATTTCAAAAGCAGTGAGATACAGCCTAGATTTATCTCTGCTGTGGTTGATGGTATTCAGTTGAGTCTGGGTCACATAGCAAAATTTTTTCTTGCACTGCTTTGCTCTGAAGTGCTTTCTGCAGGGAAATAATTCTAACAATACTAATAGAGTATGAGAGCATCTGTTTGAAAAATGGCATTTTTTCAGGTTCTCCTTTATCTCACTTAAGTATTTGTGATGTTACCTACACTGTGGATACTGGGTCAGAGGAGGGGGAGAGGAATGACTAATGGTTCCCTAAAACCAGTTTAGTCTAATGAATTCTTAAATTTCATTCTCCTTAAACTAACACTCCTTATAGACTGCTTGGCCCTGCTTACTGATGATGAGCCCTGAGCCTCTATGCATGAATCGATACTCTGTACTTCAAAAGATTTCTATTCGTTAGTGTTTAGCTGCTCAAAAGCACATAGCATGGGGTCCTCCCTGGAGACAAGCAGAGGTGCTCTAGAATTGAGAGCTGAGAGCCCTTCCTTTCTACTGAATGTTATATTTACTCTCCTTTTATCTTTATTTTTTTTTTTCTAATATCAAAAAGACAAAAAAGAACAGATGTTGGGATGAAGGTTGGACTTGATGATCCTAGAGGTCTTTTCCGATCTAAATGATTCTATGTTTCTACGTTTTCATGCAGAGGTTAGCCTAATCAAGAAATCCAAAAGAAAGTGCAAAACTATGTATAACAGCTTTGTTTCTTCTCGCAAGGGCTCTGCAGAAAATATATGTGAGTATGAAGAAAATCAGGATACTTAATGTCTTTTAAATGAAGTCTGAAGTTTATAGTGGAAAAACCTCAGACACTTTTAAAACAGCTGCCTGTAAGTACATGACTATACATACTGAGATATTGTCTGTGCCCAATATAACATCCTAGCATATGCAGAGTGAAACTTTGATCATATTGGAACCTTAAAGGGATTAAAATATTTGCCCTCATTGAACAAACTTTGATGATGTATTCCTAAAGCTACTAAGCCTCAGGAAATGCATTAAAAAAAATCTTGAAATAATTTCGGGTACAGTGAAGACATAGGATAGGTATCTCATAATAACTAGGGGCAACTGGATTGCGGTTCTTGGGTGAGGAGTAGAAAAAACAGCACAAGAAGAGGGGAAGATTGATGTAGAATAAGCTCAGTGTTTTCCGCCAGAATGCCTGCAATAATTATCATCTGGCAATCTGAAAGATGGCAGGAAAAACTCTTGAAACCGAATGGAAAAGGCGAATACCTTTTAGTTTGCCAGGCCTGTAATCATAATGAAAAATGACACCTGAACCTTATCATGACAGCGAGTGGGAGTCGCATAAGACGACACTGTTTCCTCTAAGACACGTGGTATGGGGCTTCTCTTTTTTCATCTGATAGAGTGTAAACTGAATAAAAACATGCCATTGATTTTTAAAGCTGTTCCCTGCAAAATGGTTTTCTTACTTTGTTGTGTTTTCATACTTGCATATATAAGTTCTCCTTGGTTATCTGGCAGAAACAGCTATCATGTTTAATCTGGACAGGGAAAAATAAATATTTTTGTTTCTGAATGAATGTATATCTGCAGCTATATTTTCAAGAGGAAAAAACAAAGGTTAGACATTTATCCTTTGCATTTAGTCACATGGAGAAGTGTTCCAGTTTTCAAATTAAATGAGTACTTAGTTCACAGTGAGTTCAGTGGAATTTTCTGTTTCCAGCAAGTTTGAAAATACCCTGTACTGATAATAAGCCACCCTAGTAATTTTGTGTTTTGCATCAAACAGTAATTTTCTGAAATTCAGGCAGAGTTATGGGGTTAGGGCTTGTGAAAAATTAAGCCAGTGCAAGACTTCCCACTTCCTAACATCTTGAATAAGTTAATGTATAATACAGAAATAACACCAGTTTTGGCTGATGAGTAATAAAGTGCCAAGCAATGAGTTTAGCTCACTTGGCAAGGAAAATGAACAAGATGTAGTCAAAATTGTTGATACTTTGACCTCATCAGTGGTCATATTTTTCATTAATCCTTCAGTACATGTAATTTTGAGAAAAAAGCTGTCTTTGACAATCAGAGAGTATATTCGATGTTCATGTTTTCTAGATACTAGCATGACCAGTGGAACTGGTCACCAGTGTAAGAGGCAAAATCAGTGTTACATGCTCTCACTGAGGTTGGTTTTATTTTAAAAGGTAAAATACCAGTATTAAGCAGAGTTTCCAGCTGAGGACAGCATACCTTTTACTATTAGTATGGAACTTGGGGACAGAGATGAGCTTGAGAAGTCTCTGTGCTTAGTATACTTAGTTGCTTGTATCACAATAGTTTACAGTTGCGTAGTTTGGGATCCCAGTGTTTTGTGCACTATACAAACACAAAATAATAAGCTGATGCCTGGAAAATTTGCAATCTAGCTGATTGCAAAGCCACTTGAACAATGGGTGAACAGATGCCATCAGCTGAAGAGGCAGTGAAAGTTCCTGCCAATTCCTCAAAGTGCTTCAGTCTGCCAACATGTGTCACCTCCATTTCACACTGGCTGAGCACAAGCCAGCTGGCTTTCCTCCAGGTCCCTTTTTGCATCAGGTATTTAGACAGCACAGAATCCATTTATCTGGGCTCAGCGAAGAGATGTAGAACAAATATTCTTGTTCACAAGGATGACAGTATATACAAGACTGTCTCAGTGGTTTTCAAGTATATTATGTTGTTCCTCTGGTTTGGTACAACTTGTAGGTCTCCACAGCTGAGAGCCCTCAAGGAGGAAATGAAATTACTCCACACAAACATCTGGGAATTCTTTCAAAGGCTTCAGAATGCTTCACAAGATTCAGAAATTTTCTGCTTTATAGCTCAGCAGGAGCGCTACTGTTCATAGATTCCTAATGTTAGCACATGGCAAAAATCCATGAATAATTCTGGGAAACAAAATAATCACAAATTTTGCTCTTTATGCTTATGAAGTTCTTGAATTTGTTTGCTATCTAGAAGTGTCTTCTGGTAAATCCTCTTGCTCTGTCAGTCATCCACAAGCAATTAATTGTTAATATTTCTAAAATACAATTAATGACCCACTGAACCCTGATCCTGCAAACACCCACATTCTTCTTGTGATTACTTCCATTAAATTCAAAGGAATCTTTACATGTGGTTGTAAAGTTAAGCTTGGGCATAAGTGTTTGCAAGATGAAGGTTTAGGTTGGTTCCATAACCCTTGACGTTCTATGTCCCATGTAGTCAGTGATTACGAAATGAGATGCAGGTACTCAGAACCAGTGGAAAGTCAGAGTTTTTCAGTCCCAGGATACCATTTCTATTCCCTAACTGAGGAGTTACAGAATCCATCCTGGATTCTTTGGGTACATAGCCCTGATTTGCTGGTAGTGATCCAGCTTGAAATTAGCTTTGGAACACAGTTAAATGCAAAGCAAAGGCTATTGAATCAAATTAATTTAAGAATCAGAGTGACTATTCATCAGCTTTTTTTTAATTACTTATTCATCACTATGGACTCTTCTGTGCTGTGAACTTTATAATGGGAAAGTACTGATAAGCAGGGAGTTCCTAGGTTTTGTAGCCATCCACAGTTATAACAGAAAATGTTTGCTAGAGCTGGACAGAACTGTTCACAGAAAATAAACCTGAAGATTGAAAAATTTAGCTAGCTCTCTGAAGAGAAAAGAGAATCTAGGCATATCTAACGACTGCCATATTCAACTATGTAATTAGCTGTATTGTATCTACTATATATCTGGTAGTGAAAAGAATATACTGCATTTTGGATTTAACACATAAAATGCATTTGACATTCAGTTCTATAATCTCACTTGCCAGTACTCCTATGTGTCTCTCATTTTTAACATTTGAAGGCGAAGGCATAATAAAAATCTCCATTAATTATGTATGTATATGTATATGCATATGTGTCCATCTAAATAATCATCAGTGACTAAAAAGAGTTACTCTTTCTTGTATGCTGGAGACATCCCCTTAATTTCAGTAGTATTTAAATGGTCATGAAACAAGATCTCTGAACCACTGAAAAGAGAAGATTCCTGGGTTTCCATTAAGATATGTAGCACATATTCCCACCCTTGGAAATTTTTTAATGTATCTGGTATTTGGTCTATTAGACTTTGAATGTGGAAAGTAAATTTTAAGTTATTTAGAGGAAGTATTTTATTAGTATTTTTATCTCCCTCTGAAATCTGTATAGCTGAATTCACAGTATCAAAGAAAGAGCTGGTAGGATACAAAAAATATTCCTAATAAAATGTTTTAAAACTCCCTAAAATGACTTTTGGATTCTCTTTTCCCCCAAAACATAACATGTATGTGTATGGGGTTTGTGAAGGTGCATTGGGCTATAGTTTCTATTGGTTTTTGTTTGGGGTGATGTGCACTTGTAATTTTACCATGTAGGAATAATGTGTTTCTGATTTATGAGGATTAAAAGCTTTTATATGGCAGCTTACATAGCCTTAAATTTAAATCTATATTTTATATTAACATGCACAAGTGTACACATAGGGATCCTCTTATGACTTTCAACTCCCTCTCCTATGAAAAAGTCTTAAATAGGTTCTACTTACAAATATATTGAAGCCGGCTCAAAAAAGTTTTCTCATGTATTGAATTGAACTGAACTGAACCCATTCTGTGAGCTGTATCCTATTTCTGCTGTTTGTAATGAACTGTTGTGACATACTTTAGAGAAACAAATTACAGTTTTCCTTAGTCTCTTAAGGTGATTGTACTATTCAAATTTAAGAAAACAGTGGATTTGCTATCAGAATTTTAAAATTAGTTAAATGTTATTTTATTAAGAATAAGAAAGATAAGTAAATACATTTTATGTCAATACTTCCTCTAACATTAGTTGATATCATCCAGATGATTGTATAGATAATTACTTGAAAGTAGCTTCGTAATTGATTTAATAAATGATAGTTTATTGGTATACTTGACAGTTACTTGCTTTAAAGACTTATTTCATTTAATCTGTAAACTATGATTCAAATTCTACTTCTAATTCATTACTTTGAATTTAGAATAATCTCACTGCAACCAGTTCTGTTAGGATTTAAAGTGGTACAAATGACACAGATAACCAGGACAGTATACCTGCAGATCCCTACAAAGAACTCAGTATAAAGTAGAGAATTCTGGAATTTTTATTAGCATTTTTATTGCCTTTTATTTCACAGAAGGGAAGAAATAAGTGAGGTTCAATAAAGTTTCACAAAGTGTCAGTGTTACAACCCAGGTATCTCTTACAACTAACTTTTCCTGGAGAGTGATGCTGAGACTTGGGGTGTAGGTGTCATGTCTTCTGCTCTCCAAACATCTGAGCGAAGCTTTGTTCCTCTGCTTCTGCTCTCCTGCTTTGGGTCAAGGCAGGTCAGATGCTGGACTCTGCAGGGGCTACAGGACGTGAGACTAGGGTGACACCAGCTGTTTGCATCCCTGCACTGAGATGACTTGGGACAACATGTGGCAGAGGCCGGCTTGCTCAGGCATGAGTCTGGGCTGGGGGTGAGATGTGATGAATGAGCTCTTTGTATCTTTTCCTGTCAGTGAGACCTAGCAGAGGTTTTGAACTATTCCCTACCAGAAGTGGGATGAACTTCTCTGGCCGGCCCACTTTTCCCGCAGGCACATGGATGTGCCTGTATTGTTTGTCTAGAGTTTATGTGACTCATTCCTCCTGGGGAGAAGAGTTATTCTATGCAGCGTTGATGAGCTCAACAGCCTCAGGCAGTGTTGGGTTCACTGCACATACAATGTGACTCCTTGAGCATATCCACACTCTCCATTCATCAGTGATTTCCATGCATCTTAAAGCTACTGAGTGGTAGGTTACCATGTATAGTACTAGAAATGGCCACATTTTTCACTTCTTGTATCTGCTCTGCATACTTATCTTTCAGATTTCTCATGCAGACCTATTAACAAATTGAAATCTACTTAAGCATGAGAGAAAATTTAACTTTCCAGACCTTAAAACTGTGTGCCAACATCTTTTCTCTTATAAAAGCTGGAAGATTGCTTCTGAAAAAATATGATTGTTGCATTTTATGCTCTCTATATATCAAAGGGCTACTTTCTGTAAACAATATGAGGGTTTTTCCCCTGACAAGACAGGACACTAAGTTAATTAAGAACTTTTCGTAAATATCTCTCTTCCTCCTTAATCATTTAGTGGAGTCTTAAGTTTTCCTATCTGCTTGTGCAAAGCCAACTTCAGTGTAATGAGAACATCAGCTGGTCTATAGAGGTTGGGATTATCTAAACTATGTAAACAGCACCTACAGAGAGTTCATGCTCTAGATGTCATTCACATTGTCGTATCAATTTGAACCAAAGACATGGATAAAAATAATTAACATTAGATACAGAATCGCTATGTTGGATTTTGAAATGAAGTGTGTTTCTCTGCCTGAACTTAGTCTGGTTCCTACTGTAACAAAGGAAGATAGTCTCTCTTATTAAAAAAAATTACTATTTCCTGAATTACTTTAATTTTTACTTTTTTTTTCTTGCATGAAACGCCAGTACTTTCCTATTACAAGATGAGCTGAATATATTTTTTTTCCAAACACTAAAAACCCAATCTGTTATGAGCTGTTTGAAATTATGTTGTCTGTTTTGACCGTCAGCTTCCTTTCACACAATGCTGATTTCATCCTTTGTCTGCTGTTTTTCTTTTTCCCTTGTTCTTGCTACTTGATTAAAAAAACCAAGGCAAAAGAGCCACAACATCTGTGTCTCACATGTTTACAAGCCTGTTTCATTAATTCTATGAGCTGCGCATGATTTATACATAGCATTTTGTTCACTAGATGTGTTTGTCAATAGGAAATCCATTAAGGATTACAAAAAAATCACTCATTTGAAGCTCCTATAAAAAATTTATTTCTTAAGACAGGTATTTTGACCCCTGCATTAACAAGGTGCACTGTTCTCTTGGAGTCAAGCTTGTGGTTCAAGGCATGCATCACACAACCTTGGCAACTGAATCAAGGAAAGAGATTAATGTGCAGTGCAGTGGCTAGGCATGTAAGGTCCAGGAATCAGGCTTTAATTTACAGTTCCCTGTATGGTTTGGTAAAAAAGAAGGCACATTTCTGTGGTGCTGGCATTTCCAATGTTTAGAAAAACAGGGCTCAGTGTTCATTTTGAGTTGTTTTTATTTTTGAAGTTCATTAATTTCCCTGACATAGGCAGGTGGCTTCATGAAACGAGGGTTATTTGGGAAAGCAGGGCTCTTCTGCAAGAATGAAAACTGTATGGTTTATTCTACAGTGAAACCTTGTTTTGTCAAATTCCTCAGATGCTTGAGCTTTAAGTTTAGAGACCTAGCTAAGCATTCAGGTGAATGCTTTGTTGTTGCTAGCTCTCGTTCATATCTGGCTGTGGGGTATCTTGTGGGCAGGCTTCACTTGATAGTCACTTCATGTGGAAGGCTGAGGTGGAAGGAGAAATGTTAACAGACACACACTGCTCTGATTCTTTACAATCCGCCCAAGGAAAGTCTCCCTGGGACGTGAGTCAGAAAACTCTAGTTTATGTGAGAAGAGAGGCATGCATTTCTTATCATAAAACTATTACCTGAATGAGTCTATTAAATCTGGACTCCCTGTTCCAAATCAAACCCAGTCTTCTGGAGGGAGGGTGAAAAATGCACCACATTACATCTGTATCTTAGATACAGATCTTAGAGTATCTTGCTCTAAGATATCTTACTCTAAGGTATTCTCTAACTGTAGTGATATGCCATTTTATTAATTCAGGAAGATATGGCTGATACACAGAAAGTGAGCTCATTGTGGGGTACAGTGAGTGTCTTGATGATGAAGTTTTCCCTCCTTCTACACTGAATTTCAGAAATTGTTCAACAGTTCAGAAAAGAGGAGTATCTTGTATGCCTTACATGTCAGATTGCATTCATAATTGGGCCCATTTTCAGTCCTAGTGCAGAGGAATATTTTTTTTTTTTTAAGTATTTATTTATAAATATATTTCATATTAAAGATTCATATCTGTATCCTCTCAGATTTCTTTTTCTCTCTTTTGTTTAGCTTCCTCACTTTCCATTAGTAACATTTGTAATTAATTAGGAAATAATTTTGTTAATTTGCTTGTAACTGAACCAAAATTTGAACTACTTTCTTCAACAGCAAAAGATTAATTCCCCAGCCCCTCTACCCCCCAGTTGCCTTCTTTGTGGTTTATCTCTGTTTACAGATAAAGTAGAACACTGTAACACAGGACAGATTAAGTGAGGACATTCTATACTCATTATATTTTCAGTAGAGGCTACAGATAAATGCCTATCATAAAAGAAAAGCAATATATTCTTAAAATGTGCTTTGATAGCTAGGCAGTTATATTCCTTTGCAGTATTTCCTGGTAACTATTTCAAAACATGTCAGTGGCATTAATGGAATCTCTCAAATACTTGAGAGGTGAAAAACACTTGAGAGATGATCCTTTTCATGCAGAAAACAGAAAAACTAAAGGTCACAAAAACTTTATTGTAAAACTTGAATTTGAAACTCCCATCCTCTCCCCTTGTGATAAATGTTTTTGTCTTTATACATCCATGAAATTTGTAGATCATATTGATACTGCTCCAGTAGATCACAATCCAAGATACACTTAATATTACAGACAGTCCTAAGTGCTTTACTAAGTCATGTCATTAAGCATAAAGTTTGTTATGTTTTTGAGGGTACTGTGTGAAAACCTAGATGTCCCTTTCCATTTAAAATGTAGACAACTGAATGAAAGCTTTTTCATGAAAAGGAGAAAGATGACTGAAATGAAGCTTTTCACTCAGTGTTGTGAATGGAAATATAACTATCAAATTGAGATAGAACCACTGAAGTACC
Source organism: Brachypteracias leptosomus (assembly GCA_013401335.1). Lineage (NCBI taxonomy): Eukaryota > Metazoa > Chordata > Aves > Coraciiformes > Brachypteraciidae > Brachypteracias > Brachypteracias leptosomus. The sequence goes on from VYZX01006364.1 coordinate 19,038, forward strand.
CTATGCTTTTTTTTTGCCCCTATGAGTGATATTTCTGTGGTTTTTTGCTCTTTCCCATGATGTCTGAATGTTTGATTCCCTCCGGACCCCCTATTTTTTCTACTGTGCTCTGAATTCAGCTTTATCCCACTGGAAGTTGTATTGTCTAACCTCTTTATGTCTCCTAAGTGAAACATTTATCTTGAACAATAGACAAACTAAATATTCAATTTTAAATAAGATGGATTTAAAGTTAGAAAACAAAATCCAAGAGACTTAATGAGTTCCTATATCAAACAACAGGCTTCTCTTGTGTGTATGCACTGTTGAAAATAAATTTAAACAGTGGCTTATAGTAATGCTGAATGATAAAGTGCTGCTTAAACATCGGTTCCCATAACTCTGTTGTTTGGTAAGGCAGAAAGCCTTTAGCCCAAAACATGCAAGGCAAAAAGCTTATTTACTGAGAATTCAAGCCTTCATTGTGCAAAGTGCAGTGGCCTTGATCCAGTAGAGCACTGAAGCCCATGACTTTCTTTAATCTCTTGAATTCATTTGATCTAATGAGTGCACTCTGTTGACATACTTGCCTGGCTTTTTGGAAGATGTTGGTTGCATTTCTCTACACCATGCAGGATTAAGCCCTAACTTAAAGAACATGCTGTCCAGTCTGATGCTATTGTTATTTTTCTGAAGAAAATGTCTTAATGTAGCAATAGAAGTGGTTTCTGA
>VYZX01006365.1:0-61486 GCA_013401335.1 Brachypteracias leptosomus
TCTATGATTCTATGTCACCAGCAAGGTTTGCCTTTATGAGCTGTGCCCTATAATGAAATACAGTAATCAGACTACCTAAATATATAGCATTTATTGATATTAGTGATGGGAACACAGGAAAAACTGAAAAGAAATAAACTTGTGAAACACAAGATTTGTCTTCCCACAGTTTGTTTTTCCCTGGGAACTCCAGCAGGCTCAACAGTTTTTGCCTGGTAGAAGCTGCTCTTCACTAGCTGCTCCTGACAACTCCACCAACCCTCCTTCTGTCTCTTGTCACTTTTCAGCCATTTCAAATGCCGATTCCCAAAGCTAGCAGTTCCCTGTGCAGCTGTGGTTAGAGATGAGAAAGCAGTGTCTCATATCCTAACAGCCTGGCTGTTCTTCTAATAACCTTCCTGGGTTTATCAGGCAATTTCTTTTCCTTGCAAATCTGCATACAGGATGCTGTCTAATTATGAGAACTTAATGACCCCAAATCACACAAAATACATCATTATGCCATCAATATCAACAATTCAGTAACAAGTATTTCTTAACCCTCTCATTATCTAGGATACATACAGTATTAAAAATACTGGGGCATCACCTCTACATTCTTCACCACCAGCCCACTCCTGGCCAGTTCTTTGTAAACCTCTGGATGTGAAGTGCATTTAAACGTAGTTGTGCATGTTTTCTGCCATCAGTAACAGTGTGCAAGCTGTGTTAAATCTCTACTGCTCGCTTTACATCCCATCTTAGGAGGACTTGACTCCTCTAGTAAAGATGTCAAGGCCAGGACACCATGTCTGGCAGTAGCTCACACTTCTAGCATTGTAATAAAACAGGTGAAAAAAATCATAAGTTGAAAGTGGAATTAAAAAATCTAAACCGCAAAAACAGGATTTAAAAAAATCTATTGTTCAGACTCTGGCTCAGAAAGGAAAGAAATAAGTTCAATCTGTGAGGCAAGCTTTTGTCCTCAAAGAAGAAGTTCTTTCAGAACTGACTGAGCAAATAAGCATATGCTCCTGGCCTCCAACACAGAAGCAGAGACCAAGAGGACTGAAGACAGAACCACATTTTTTTTTCTCATTCACACCTCAATATTTACAGAACTCTGCACTGCCATCCCAGGTAGCATCAGGCAGGAAAAGAAGGAAAACTGAGATGAAAAAGGGACATCCCAAGATCTTTCAGAAAATATTAGTAGAGACACTTCCAAGCAAATATACTCTGTATTTCAAGTCACTGTTTTTATGGAGAGTGCTCTGGGATGAAAATCATGTCTCTCAAATTTAAGTTTTACTGCCAAAGATTAGGTAGGATGTGAGCACTCCAGTGGCCTGTGAACTAGAGAGGATTTCAGCCTACATAAATAACTTACCAGATATATGCCAGGAAGAAAATTGCTGCCTATCTAAAATCCAAAGATGTGTAAGAGCCAGCAGGTCCAGACCAATTCCCGTGTTTCTCTTTTACCAGGAAGACTGATTTTAACCACTTTAATAACATTTTTCCTGTTCCCCTCTGTATACTCTGCACTTTGTCCTTCTTCTTACTTTCTTCATCAGTATTTCTTTTGTTCTTTTTTTCCTTTGTGTTATTTTCCTTTCCTCTTTCATGTCTTTCCTTTGTCAAATTTCTCCCAATGCTAATACTAAAAAAACTGCAATATGAACTGAATGCCACATCCACTTATAAAGTTACCCATCAAACACAAACAAACATTCAACTGTCTGTTCTTACTTACTGTTCATGTTCATCACAACCCTTAATAGCTAGTACTGGGATTTTTTGTAGGTATCTTAGACCTTACAATTTACAGGTTCAAATTAAATTTGCTGTAGCTGTCCAGAAGCTCTGCACCTCTCAAGCTCTCCTGTCCTTTGCTCTGTGATTTTAAGTTTCTGCCCGTGCACATTATCAGTGTTATGTTTAGAAGACTTCAAGATGGGGATACAAAATAATGTCCCATGCACAGCCTTTCCCCAGATTTTCCAAGTCTGCCCTGTGTCCTTTCAGGGCCTCCAAGCAAAGTCCAGTGGAGCAGGCTTCTGGGTTAATTATTGAAAGGCAGCAAGTCAGATCCCTGGAAGCAACAGGTTAGTTCTCCTGAGACTTCTCTCCGAAATGCTTAAAGTAAGTAGCTGTGCTGATTGCCCTCAGAGAGAGACCATTCAGTCTGGCACACTGAGTTCCTCCTTCAAGTGTAGATTTTATTTAAAAGGCATTATACAGGATGAACCATTTAGCACCAAGTGCTCTGTAATTATCTACTCCCTACCCTGCAATCCTAATCACTCCAGTCTCCCACTCTTGGAGAGGCTAATTGCTGCTTCTTGAGCCCACTGGCTATTTCTCTCTTCTTTGGGGGCTTCTCCTCTCCCTTCCTTTAACCACTATTAACAGAGATATTAATACGCTTGGGCTCCAGCTAATTTATTATTATATATGAGACATCAATATAAGCCAAATAACTAGAAGAATATCTGCCTTCAGATACTGGGAAAAGGAAAAAGGAGAGAATGCTGAGGTGGGAATGCCTATTACAGAATCTAAAAGTACCCACTGGTGTGTGCTATGAGCAGTGGCAGTGAGATCCTCCCACTCCATTTCAGGCTCTGTCATTACTGTGACACAGGGCGTAAGTTTTTGCCACAAGTTAGTCATGAGTACCATGGGACATAACTTAGCTACTTACTTAATGTGCTTTTTGGGATCCTATGATGAAAAGCCCTGAGAACAGCCAAGCATTATTGTTATTAAACACTTGGGAGTATATCTAACAGCCTTACTATTTACAATTTATCACTGCTTCTTAACAAAGAGGATGAATTCATTACTAGTGCAGAGGGTGAATGTATTGTTACTGCTGTTTGTCACTAGTGTAAGAATAATTAAAATCTTTGTGTCACATTAAATCTGAGTTTTTGAAATGACAGTGAAATAGCATTTTTTCGACCAAGAAGGATCTCTCTTCATATTCTAGGTATAAATTGATTAAGAATCTTATATATATTTCTAAAGTGACAGATTTTAACCTCACAAGTGAATTGCTGAACAATACAATGTTAGATGAATACCTGCAGCAAAGCTATATTGCATCATATTCATGGGAAACATCACGAAGTTTAAGTCCTTTGGGCTGCTTCAAGGTCATGGAAGTTTTGTTTAGAGAGCAGGGTTAAAGACGGGAAGCAAGCTCGAGGTTGTGGCTGGAAAGCTAGGAGGGCTGCTCTGTCCCTTTGGAAAGGAGGTACTTTATACGAAGGACCATGGATACAGTCAGGAGATTCATAACAATGAATGCACATGTAGCAAAGAGTATAAGGTACCCCAAATATCTTGCTCTGAATTCAGTCTTTTACTTAGACTATAACATTATGTTTGTAGTACCCTTCAAAAAACAGTCATAAGACTGAGGAAAACTCAAAGTTTTTTCCAAAAGAAATATTTTGAATCAACAAGGCAGGATTGTAACATTATGTTCCCTATTTGATGAACTTATTTAGTCTAAAATAAGCAAAAACTTTGTGGGGTTTGTTTTATTTCTTCACATTGGAATTAACTGAATATCAACTTAGCTCTTAAAAATTTCAAAGTTACTGTCCAGATATTGATGAGATGAGATGAGTATGGGGGAAACAAAGCCTGAGCATGTGTGTAGGAGGTCAGGAAAGGATCAGGGAGAAAATGATGGTTTCTCTTGGTCACTCTCATGCTTGTACTTTTAGCTGGGAATATGGCACACAAATTTACTACAGCTATCTTCTTTTCCCCCCACCCACTCAGGTACAAAGTATGTGTGCTGTTTGTGAAGGTTCTGTATGAGATAGAACTTTTATCTTTTGTCAGCTTGATTCCTGCCAACTTTTAGGAGTCTGCAATTTACATATTGTTGCAAAAGCAGAGATTTCTACAGTCTTCTTGGAATGTGAATGCCCATTGGTGGATCTTGTCTGTTTCACTCTTGCAGTACAAGAAGAAAGCAGGTATAATGGGCTCTTGCTGTCTCTTGCTAGCCAGTAACTGCTAAATCTGTACAGATTTTGTTAAAATAGGCATGATGGCTTTTTAAAATGCTCGAGTAGGAACTTCATGCTTACATGACAATGGCTGTGACCATTGAGGATCTGTCATTCTATGCTATAAGCCCAGTATTTTACACAATAATAAGACAGCTCTTTATAAGACCTTCTGCTGCTTATCATTAATCCCTCAACTTCTAGAGTGAATTTAGTTAATGCTTTTGGGGAATGAATCTGGATCATTAATTAACAGTATCAGGGATATCTGTAATAAGATTATGCACATGGTTTTACATTCCCATGACTCAGTCGATTTCCTTTTGAACTAATGGGAACTTTGCCATTGCATTCAATGCACTACACACTGGAACTCTCATTGTTGATAAAACAGTAATAATAACAACTAAAAAGAAAACTAAATTTAAGAAGTAGACATATTAAAAATACTAATTCCTAGAGTGGAAAGGGGAGGGTCATGATAAGCTATGAATCTATAAGAAAGCTAAAAGAGGGCAATGCATTAGGCAGAAATATCCAAGGTAGAGAAAGAAAGAGATGACCATCAGACAGGATAGGCCAAAGGCAGATGGACAATAGTTTATGCAAGCATCAGAACACAAATCCAAAACATATTTGGAATCAGAAGTAAGAATAATATTGGATTAATTCAGAAAAACTGAAGCACCTGCCTATTGTGAGTAAAGACCATGTGTGCTTTGGATAAAGTGTGGGAATTCAGCAGAACCTGTTCCTTTCAGCTGGAGTTAAAAGTAGGCTACTAAAAGCACAGATTTCTATTACAAGGAGGCTTCTTGTCCTGTAATGTGTTGCTTGGGCTTAACATGTATCCTTGTTCAAAGAGACTTCCAACTTGTTCTTTAGCTGTAGTCTGAGCCTTTCACCGGGGTCATCAGGACAAATTCTTTGGAGAATCCAGCTGATTTGTATCCCTCCTGTCATGCAAAGCAAACCTGTCAGATATGGCACAGGAGTGCTCACTGGATGGCACATGGATGTGAAGTAGGAGTAGTGAGGAGAAGACTGACACTTTATCTGAGGCTCCCTGGTCTGGTACCCTATGATCTCATAACCCTGAGGGAACATAAGCTTCTGGTGTCACTTACAGTAGGATGAGTCATGCTCTGATCTTTGCTAGGAACTGGGCAGATGCCTGGATGATGGTAGGATAAGGGACCTGAGAGCAAGAGATGGCCCATACCTCTCCCTCTCAACTGTACTGAACCTCCATTGGGCAGGCTCCAGCTTCTGCACTGAAGGCAGAATCATCCTACTGAGAACTGGAACAATGAAACTTTCCCACTGGGGTGTCTCTTTATGTTCCTCCTCCGTCTCTCACTCCCAGCAGATGCAGGTCTGGATCTCAGGTTAAATTTCCACTGAGCTGTGAAGCGGTGGGAAAGCAGATTTACATCCTGTATCTTATTTCCACCAGTGTGCCCCTAAGTGTATGTAAAACATTACTATAATTCTGTCCTAGGGTTCTGTTGATATTAACAAATCACTTGAATTTTGCTCTAAGTAATTAAAATTGTAAGTACCTTTTATTGCAGTTACAGGCAGGAGGTAAATGTGGCTGGGGCCTTGTTATTCAGATATGTGTAATAATTCAGGCAGCAGCATATATTTCTTCAAGTGATTTTTTTTTTTTATAGAACAGTCTAAAGCCTTCAGCAATGCAATATACAGTTCCTCGAAGCTTTGAAACGTAAATCTAGGTCCCATACCACCTAATGGAAATAAATAGCACAAATGCCAAGTGATTTTTTTCCCATTAGCTGTGTATAAAACACCTCGCAAATAACTTACAGCTGTTTAACGTAGTAACTCACTGAAAAGAAGTAACTCTTCAGTGTCAATTTAAACCTGGCTTGGATATCAGCATTTCCAGGGGAAAATGTAAAACAGAGTATTGCACATGGAGATCTAAAAAGTAAAGCTTTAGACTGAGTCTAGGCTTTCTGGATCTTTCAGACATGTCTAGGAATAAGCCAACACTTCATCAGAAGTAAACAAAAGACTTGCTGTTTGCCCAGTCTTTCCCCCACTTACAGCATTTCTTCAGGATTGACTTTCTAGAGAGGATTAAAACAACAAGAACAACAAACACAAAAGAAAGTAAGGGAAAATCAGTAAGCAAAAGCATTTGTAGGAGACTGGAAGGTTATAAAGCCTCTCAGGCCCTACTTGCTGAAGCCTTTAATTACTGCATAGGGTATAGGTAATGCATTTAAATGAACTTTAGGAATCCTAATTGAAAAAACATACATACTCACCAGGCACAAAATTATATATGACAATTGACAAGCTTATATATGACAATTGACAAGCTTTTTCTTGGTTTCTTTTTCCCATCAAAAAACTTATCTTGTGCTTTTTTCCAGATTGTTTGGATGAACAAGGGACATCGAGAGTAGAGATGCAGAATCATGCCCAGAAGGCTTGCCTGAGATAGATGAAAGAATCAAACATAGCTTTAATTCTACAAGGAGCTAAGACCACTGCATGACTAAGCTTGAGATAAGTTCTTGACAGAAGGAGCTGCTTGGTTTTGTTAACCAGGAACTCAGAATAGTTTTTGTCATCCCTACATTTAAGAACTACTCATATAATCACTGTGTAAAATAAGGTCATAGAAGGCATATCTGTGGGAGACATTTTTTTGAATGATACTTTTGCGTCTGACAAACCAAACAGGGCATCAGCTGAAGATAACAATCCAAAGGCAGAAGACAAGCAGAGGCATACAGAACTTATTGGTGCAATTAAGGCTACAGAAAGGGAGGACATGAAATACTAACACGGCAAATGTTGGGAATGCAAGTTGGCTTTGCTGAGATAAATGCAGCAGAGCTCAGAAAGATCATCCAAACAGATATTCACAAATACCCTGCATCCGTTGCATTATTTTAGGAGTGCAAAGATTTACTAGAAAATTACTTTAAAAAATAAGAATGTTTTTGCTATCTGGACAGGATCCTGATGTGGATCCCTTAGGCCAATCTCTTTCCATTAACTTCAGAAGGACTATAGAGAAATCATAGAATCATCATAGAATGATGAAATCCCCCCAAACTACAGCTCTAGCTTTTAGAAGGATACATTTAGATGAAATGAGGTCCTTAATTTCTATGTTTCAGTGTATGTAAAACAGGAATAATAATAATACTCACTGATTCATCTAAGTTGATTCTATATATTTTAAAGAGTTCTGACCCTGCTCTCCCTCTTCTGGCAGTGTATAATATACATAAAGATAAGAACATCTTTATGTATCATATACATGAAGATAAGCTGTTAGCACTTTAGCCAATCTATACCACCTACATCAAGCTTCACCCAATTTAACTGCCAATTAATGTCTTATTGGTAGGTGTCTAAATCCCTAAGCAGCAGGACTGGTTTAAGTCCTTTTGCTTAAAGAGCAGCCTTCTTTATCATGTAGAGGATCATACAATTGCTCCAACAGATATTACTTCTCAGTGAAGACAGCACCTATCTGATCATTGTAAGTACATTAGCCTTGAGACAAGCTATACATTTTTATCTCACTACATCCTTATCTCTCCTGTATCTGATCAAATGTAACTTTGTCATAATTTATTGTTAATCAGGGAGAATCTTAAGCAATTCACCCTTAACAGTAGTGTCTTCTGTTCATCACATGCTCTAACCGTTGAATACCACCACAACTGATGTTCAGCAGCTTGCATTCATGGAAAAGCCTTTACCTGTGGTGTGGACATTCCATTTTCACCTACCACTCCCTTTCTGGGTCACTGCATGCAAAGTGAAAAGACCATGTATATTTTATTTCACTTTGACTTTTACCTCTTCTACTATTAATTGGTGGGTTTTTTTACTATTAATTTTGGGTTTTTTGGTCACTGAAGACCCTGCTGTAAATTTAAGTGTGATGTCACTATATACAACCAGGGTCATTATGTTCTGTCTTTCCTATCTGCCTTTCATTCTTTTTACCCCATTCAGCATAAGGTTTAGGATAGCATTTTAATCTCCTGTGTTTTTTCTGCGTTTTGCCTGGAGAAATTATGTTTTCTTTTTTATTTCCAATCCAAAAGAAGTACAATGCATCTGGTATGACAAAATTGCTGCCCAAAATGACTGCCAATGACTGCCTGATCAGTGCTGAAAGTTTTGGTTTCCTGATGGTTTTTTTTTTAATATTTAGAAAACTTTGTGGTGAAAGGCACTGAAGAACAAACAAAAATTATTACTGCTTCTCTTGTCACTTAGATACTAACATTCTGACATTCTCTTTCCTGCTTGTATGCTGCACACAAGCATGAACAACCTACATTGGAAAGAGATTAACAGAAAAGTGGTACCCATAAACGTACCAAATGGGGGAAGGGAGGTGCTTTGCAACTCCACTGGGTGTAGAATGCCAAATACTTAACAATTTGCCAGTAATAGAGTGGAATGTGAGACTATCTGCTGCTGGAATAGGACCATCTCAAAGAAGAAACAGATAATTTATAAAATGTTAATGACTACAGAAATGCCATAATTAGAATCACTGCTACTTCTGCTGCAGATAATGCAGATGGATGAAAGGGAAGAGAAAAGATCCTCCAGGCTTGCAGGAACATTTTTTGCTGTTCAGCACTAAGGAAGATTATGACAATCCAAAGCCTAAGAGAGAAGCTGAATAAGAAGAAGCCGTCAAAATACACTTGGATGTGAAAGGCAAAACAACTGTGGATAATACATAAGATATAAGACTGAGTCAGGATGGTTTATTATTAATCACAACCAAGGGCCTATTTTATTGTGTTTTCATTTTTCTTTTCAGACTTTCCCTCCTTAGCTGTATTTCAGTGTGAAGGAGCCTTAGGGATTTGCCATGTATCCCAAGAATGACTTGAACTGTGCCTCAGATTCACAAGAATAAAAGAAAGTGAGCACAGCACAAAATAATTTATATTCTAATCACATAAATTAACATATTATAAGTCATCCACTTTTGTCAGTAATGTGCCCTGATTCCTGACAATAGTCAGATATATTAAGCAAGCTGGATGTTCCATCAGCTGAAGCCAGAGCAATGGCAATTGGAGGACTGCTTTCAAATGTTACATCTTTTTATTTATGTGCAATATAGGGTTTTCTGCTGTATTGTATGGCTTATGATTTCATGGATAGTATGCCTGCTGCCAACATCACCCCTCAGTATGTTTCAGTTCCAGGCCTCATACTATGGAAAAGTGCTCAGTCACATAATCAAAACACCAAATAGTGAAGCTTCAAATTCAACTGACTTGAGCACATCTTCAGAGCTCTGTATCTGCTTACAAAGTGATTCGCTGAGTGGGTTTATGTAGATATTTAAAGCTAAGAACTTACATCAGTGCTTTACTGATGCTGATTAGCCTCCCTCCCTCCACATCATCTATTTGATTTAACCCTAGAGCACATTTCCCATTCTTTCGGTTGACACTGTTTGGAGTACAGTGTAACTCCACCCAAAAAGTCCCATCCTCTCCCGAGTTCTACCGAACTTATGGTCTCAGTATATTTTTCGTTGTAGGAGTTCCTCAGGTTAGTTTTGCCCCATGTGAAAAACACAACTCTCAGTTTCACAGCTGCTGCCTATCTGTTTTACTTGGTAAGTAATTAAGAACAATTCCCATTTTTCTTGTTTTAGGAGAAAATTCAAACATGGTCCCTAAACCATTATTTACTTCGCCTGTTCTCACCTTGCTCTCTCCTATTTAACATTTCCCTAAATGAAACAACTCTTCATTTCCATTCTCTTCATTCTGAAACATCTCTATGACTCTGGTCTTTTCCCTACCTCGTATTTCTCCTCTTCCTGCTGAAGCTGGTCCATGAAAGGTTGTCCAAAACTGGCCACAACAGCTAAATTTGATGTAATAAATTCTGAATTTATAGTTATAGGGAACTATGCTACTTCAGTATGGAATCCAGAAAGACTCTGTGAGAAGAGTGTTTCTTTAAATGTAGTGGTCTAACTTAATGCGATTAGTCCTGCCAATAACTCTGAGAAAAGTCAGAGGAAGAAAAAAAGGAACCCAAAATACTAAGTCACATTTTAATGTTTTTCATGTTAATGGAGACAGAGAGCTGGCTATGTGTCTTTCTTTTAAGTGTATTTGTAAGACCAAAATGCTGTACAGGTATTGCCTTTCATAATATGCAAATCACATTTTCCTACAAAAAGGAGGAAATGTTCACGTTACAAAGCATTTTGTCTGGGACAGAAAGAGACTGCAATGTAATTAGCAGGAAGATAGGGCTGTTGTAAAAAGTCACCTCTCCTATGAAGAGAGGCTTTGCACAGTCCAACCCAGACAGGTTTGAACAGCATTCATTATATCCATTATAATGTCTCAAGCACATCTGCAGCCAACCCATCTGCAGCCAACCCAGGCTGCGAATAAAACACATTTCCCTAAATGGATGAACAAGAAAGCAGTGGTCCTAGAATTGCTTTGACATGTCATTTATACACATTGTCATCCTGACAACTCTTAAGTATCAGAGAAACTCCAACACAGAGAGAGCCCACAATTTATTACAGTCTACAATGCACCATCCTGGATCTGTTGATTAGCCCTTGGCTATAACAGCCAAGAGATGTCTCAGAGAAAGTCTAGAAGACAGCAAGAATATTTCACATATATCTTTGAGTTTATCTTCAAATAAAGTATACAACAGTCAGACTCTGGATGCCTACAAACTAAGACACAGCTTGGACTTCCAAACAACAGCAGGCGAGGAAAGTGGATGAACTGTCATATATGGGGAAACTGTGTGGAAATAAATTACAAAAGATGTGCATGGGCACCTTGCACCGTCTTTAGAAAACCTGTCTGTGACAGAGCACAGACAACCCCCAGCTGCCCAGGCCAAGCATGGGTACTCAGCAGGGGCTCAAGCCTCTTCCAGACATTCAGGGAGTGAGAAGAGGAGATGTGTGTGCTTGGGAGCCTGGGAGTTCTGTAAGCACAAGGTCTTGCTCAGCCATCCCCAGTGAAGACCTCAAGACCCCTACAGCACTTGACAGTGATTTTAGGCAGAATTTGTGCTTCTGCGGATATGTTCAATGAGTTTCAGTAGAGCAGAAAGGCTCCGTTCTCCCCTTTGGAAGCTCAGTTTGTTACTTGCATGAGGAGATGTTCTGACTTTTCTGAATGTATCTGCACAAGTCTACTGTATGAACTATGTCTACTGGCCTTCAGGAGTAAGGTATCTGCAGTTTGGTCTTAAGGGTGAGATCCAAATTCCATAGTAGCCAGCAGAAGGCTACTGTTGATACCTGTGGAAATATCACTCCTGGTTTAAGCAGCTTTGGATAACTCACCAAATGCTCAGCTGCTCTATTCCTACTGAAGTCTGTGGAATTGTATCAGAAGAGAAAATGTCACAGAGCAGGAAGCACTTGATAAAGTCATTATTTTTTCAGCAGTGAATTGGAACACCCAGAGTGCTGGAAAGTGCAGAAGGTGTTCAGTGGAGGTTGAAAGAACCAGAGCAAGGAACTAAAAGGGCCACACTTGTCTCATCTGTGAACAGCTACCCAACATTCAGACAAAATAATTATATAGGAACTATATGAAAAATGCGTAGGTATTCAGAACATCATATTTATAACCTGTACATATGTAATCTTAAAATGTATTATAAAAAAACCTTCATGGACACACTATTTATAGAAAACTCACTGTCATTTTGCACAACTGGAAGGCAAGAGAGAAAAAATCCTGAAAATTTCTTTGAAGTAATTGCAATGATAGTGATATAACATCTAGTTTTATTTGCTTCCTCATGATGTCCTTGTGATCATACATAACTGGTGCATGATAATGAACAAATAAGGGAAGATTATTATTAGAACCAATGATGTACTATATAGCGGCTTATTCTGCACTTAAAATATGGCCTATCACAAATATTTCTCTTTGGTTTGATCCTTACCATAAAAGCAATAGATCCTTTTATAAAACGTTTTTGTCAAAGCACTAGAATTGGACCCTAAATCATGAAAATGCATTGGACTTTCACACAAAGCATGATAGGGCTTTTCCTCCTCACTCAGCCATTTTGGCTGATTGTTACAATCACATTGAGATTGTTCTGATTTGCCTTTCTTAGTCATGTCTTTTAGAGCTGAGACAACATTCTGCTTGCAGTATTACTAGGCATATTTGGCATTTGCTGCAGTCAAGAGTGTCTGTTGTTAGCATGGAGCTACATAAGCAGAGACTCAGCATAGAAAGGGCTACAATGCTGTGATGGGAATGAATCTCTGACAAAGTGAGGGAAGTATGGTGCACAGAAAGAGTACTGGTAAGAGCATCTGTATTACTGTATATTGTGTGTGCTGTCTTTAAATAACCCAAAACAAACAGAAAGCTGAGAGTTTGTTAGGAAATACACAGTGAATACTTCAGATATGTGATTTATAAATATGGTACAGTCTGGGAAATGTAGTTACCATCAGTAACTAACACAGTTATTATTCACAAAATGCAGTAACCATTCAAACTTGAATGAATTTGCTAATTAAGAAACACAGTGAGGGGAAAAAAGGGTCCCCACTTGCTACATTTGCATTTTTTAATTTCAGAGCTTGGGGCAAGGGAAGAGGGTAAAAGGCTGCCTCAACACAGCCATTTGGTAATAAGCACAGAATTTAACTGCTGATGAGCAGCAGGACTGAGATAACAGATCGGAAGAGGAACAGGTTAGATACAAACTGTAGGAGAGCAAATCAGAGTGGCAAACTAAGTTGCCTATTCTGCTGGGTAGTTTTGGAGACCCACTCCATGGGCTGAGGATTGCTGCCAAAAGGATGCCTTGGCTGTCACCACCAAGTTCACACTCAGAGCCATGTCTGCCATGCAGATGGGATACTCTGACACTGCAAGCTGCTGTTTTCTGCTTATCTTTTTGGTTTTGTTTTCCATTATCCAGAATACCATCCTTCACTAGAATAAACTTGTGGCTTGTATTTTTGGCTAATATTTGAAACAGATTTGGGACAATGTAATGCCCTTTGGTTTTCCTACTTCCTGAGTAGTCAGAAATCCAAACCAATAGGGTTGTGCAGAGATCCCCCATGTCAGCAGCCTAATATCTAAGAAGGGGCACACAGGCACTGGGGGTGCTTATTGCCAAGAGTTAGGGAGAAATCAGCCCTGCCACATGTAATATCTACTGCCTCACAGGCAAAGGTATGCAAGGAAGAGATCATTTATCACCTTGGGTGACTCTCAGGTTAGCAATAATATCTTTGCATGTAAAAGTATGCATATCCCAGAAACCTAGAAAAGACAAATGAGTAATCTTCTCCTTACAGGAGAAGACAGAAGTAGAATTTTGTTATTCCAAGCTGTTACATGGTACATCAATTACTTCGCAAGTAGGCTACATGGTAGCAAAGGGTAGAAATACTTCTGTTGCTGACAGTATTAAAAAGAGACCAAAAGATTATATTACAAACACTGTAAAGTGGGATTTGAGTTTTAGTTGTTCTGAAGAGCTGTTAGCAGTGGAAATTACCTCTCTACTGTCTCACAAGACAATCTTTTCACGCAGTGAGTATGATCCAAAGGTAATTAGCATCAGTGGAAAAAACTTTTGGGTGAAATTTGTGTCTGCACTGAAGTGAAGATAAAATGCTTTAATCCTGGGGGAAAGGATTTCATTCAATGAACTGAAAGGGTTATACCTAGTGAGCACTTCAGACAGGAATAACAAATTTCCCTTCTCCTCCCCACCTCTTCCTCTTGATTGTCTCTCAGACATCATCAGGAGCTTCTCCTGAAGATCTTGCAAATAAGAGCAAAAGTAGGTGCACACCTGCAGTATGGTTCTGAGAAGCTGTCTCTTACAGGTATAAACAATCCAGGCTTGAGTGAGCCACAGAGCTGGTAACCTTTACACTAAGAAAACTATGTGAGGAAATGGTCTGAAAAGGGCAATATTGAATATGCAGCCCTTCCTTCCACTCCTTAAACTAAGGACTAATAATCTATCTTCATATTTTTAAAAATAAGGTATTTTTAGAAGCAATATGAAACAAAAGTAATTTTAGCAGCATCATTTGTAAGTTTGACAGTTTTTATAAGGTATAAAAAATAAGTAATGTGAAACAAATACATGAGATAGGAATAAAACCCCAAAACTGCCAGCAAAAAATATATCCTGACCCATATTTTTCAAGGCTTAAGAAAATCAGAGATTTCAAGAAGGAGGTACTTCAACTGAGCTATGAAGTCTGTAGGATAAAAGCTATCAAATAATGCCCTGGGTTATATTTGTGATATTTTGAATACACTGTGGTATCCTTTTCTGTCACCATTCGCTTAATTCTAGAGTGAGCCCCAAAAGTGTGTATGTTCATAAACCAAGTGCTGCTTTTAGGAATAAGTGCACTTGACTTTTATTTTCAGTGGCACTTGGGTGCAAATATCTCAAATCCTCCATGCTTAATAAGTGTTCTTCCTTCTGTTCCCTATCACCAGGCCACAGTACACTGCAGAGTCCAGAATTCAAGTGCATCTCTAACTTTCCTTATCCAGTGCTACTGAGTCATAGCAAAACTATTATTAAAATAAACATTTCTGCCCTATTCATCATTAATTTCAGGTGAAAATATCAATCTAAAGTTCTATTTGTCTTAGCTTTACAAAGTTGGCACAGCTTTAAGGGCGGCCATTTGAGATTGTCTTTCTTCTGCCTTGTACATTGTCAAGAATCTTGTCCACATAAGTTCCACTTAAAAAAATCTTTAGCATGGGTAATTGTATTACAGGTACTTGTGTTAAAATCTTTCCTGCATAAGATCCCCAGTGACTTGACTCTATAGTTTAGAAAGAAATCAACAACATATTTTTCTTGTAAACTTATGGAGTATGAACTTAGTACAGTTACTCTCTCTGTGTTTCGGGCTGAAATGTCTGCAGACCTTGAGGGGAAGATGCATGGACAGACTAACAGAAGCTGGCTCCCCTTTAGGCTTTTGTATTTTGGAGAGGAGGGGGAAGGGGAAACTTTCACTGAGAAAGTGAGTAATTCGTCTTGACATGTTCAAGTTCATTGAAACCATAAAAATCAGTTATTCTAAGTTAAAGCTTTGCCCAGTAGTGTCAGTCCTGCTCTTATTTTAAAATGTCCTTAAACAATTAACCTACACCGACCTGGATTTTTAAAGATTGCCAACAAATCCTCAGACAGAATCAATGATATGTTTCTTGGATGTGCTTTACGATGTTAGCATGTACGGATCTGAATCAGTAGGTCTGTCTTTCTTATCCTGCAAGGATGATGCAAAAGTTGCCTTACTACTAAAGGAAGGAGTTCCTTTTCCAGATAAAGAAGCTCACACATGAGAAATGCTGCTACACACATCAGTCTTTCTGCTGCATAAGGATCCGACTTACTGAGATGTCACAAGACTCTCTGTCACAAACACAAAGCTTATTCGCCAATGATACCCTCCTACTCTGCAACAGCCCACAAAACGCTTAAAATAACCAACCAAAGGTAAGCCTCCAAGCCTTCTGCCTTGAGCTTCAGTTCCAAACAAAGCAACCGAAATTTAAACAGAGGAAGTAAATGTTGTTCTGTTCATTATTTCACCCTTCAACCAGAAATAAATATAAATCCCCTTATTCCTTAACTATTTCATGAATCTGAATCAGGTTAGTGTTCATAAAAGTGCAGAGCACCATTAAAAGTTACACGATGATGTAATGTTCAGCATGAAAACACAGTGCTTGGGTGACCCTGTCACCTTCAGTCACCTTGTAAGCATGGGAAAGGTGTCAAAAAGTTCTTCAATGTATCTCTGCATTTTCTCTGTAATACTACTAGGCAAGTACTTAAACAGGAGGCTGTAAAATTCCGAACAATGTTCTACCATCAGCTGGTGCCTTCAGTTATAGTCAGCCTTGAAGGCTTTACCTTCCAGTAATCAGACTGAGTCAAGAAAGAGACAAGAAAACATCTACATGGCTGTCCGTAACACGTTAAGTGTGTCACCCTGGCAGATTTATGCATTATGGTTCCCTGTATCCTTTCTTTTGCTCGCTCTTTTTGGCTTTCATCCCTGCTTTTTGATCCACATGCAGTGGAAATGGAGCTGCTGCTTAACGTTCCTCTGGATTGTCTCATGGCATATCATGGTCCATGCTACATGTCTGCTGCCCCTTTCTGTCTCAGCCTATGACAAATGTGATTCCCCTTCATTCCCGTCCCTTTCTTCTACCACATTTTTGTCCCTTAATTTCAAGTCAATGATTTTGCAGCTTGACTCTCTCTTCCTCCAATCCTTCCCAGGTTACAGAGGTCTGAAAAGCTACATTTCCTTATACCTGAGCCATAAAGAGGCACTGCTGAATGTGCTGGGAAGCACCCTAGGGTAGCAGATGTTAAAACTGACACTGTTAAATATTCTGGACATGGTGCAGCACAAATGAATTTGAAGAAATTAGCTTCTAGCTGTTCTGTAAGTGACATAAGAAGAGTTAACTGCTGTTTGGGCAGCACAGAGGAACAATTTCAAAGAAAGAAACCCTGAAATGTCAAAGAACAGAGTTATCAAAACAGATCATTGTTAACAAATGGCTGTTTATTGCTAGCACAAAGCAAGTGTATGATTTGAAGCTGGATTCTTTCTGCAAGTGTTTACTAGAGGAATAGACAAAAAAAGACATTTGTATCATATCGGTTGTTCCTAAAAACACACAATTGTTTCCATATGGCCCACTGCTATACTCTTTTACTTCAGCATATATGACTTCCAATTCTTTAGTCTTTAACAGAGATCCACGGAGAGAAAAACTCTCTGAACATTAGTGTATATACATCCTATTTCCAGTCTAAATTTTTAGAAGAACATGAATTTGAGAATGAATTTGGAATAAATTTCACGCACTGGAAGGTCTCAGAATACCATGCATGCCTGGAAAAAATTTACCGTATCATAGTTGATTTGTAAATCTGTTGGTGGTCATATTGCTGAATTTAGTTTTGTCACTTCAGTTTTTCTGTCTAGGTGCATATCAGTATCTGTGCATATTTGGAAATGCCTTGGCACCTCTTTTGTGGTAGGAATTAAATCAGTAATATGTAATGCACAGCAGCAAACCCAGACTGTATAACATGATCTCATGAAAGCACCAAAGAGAGAAGGAATTGAAGTTATTCAGACAGTTCAAGGAAAATACCTTGAGACTGTTTTGAAGAAATGCTCTCCAGGACATTTCATCCATAACTAATTTCTCTTACCCTGGCTTTTTTCTGCATGTGTCCAAGCAGCTAAAAAATGGGCATCAAGTGCAAATGCCAGCTGAAAGCCTCATTGCCTTGCTGCTGTGCAATACAAAGGATGGTCGTTTTAGTGTTTCTGAGAGTCTGTTCTCCTCTGCCAAATAGTGGGAGAGTCAAAGGTAGGAAGAAAGATTTGCTGCTTACCTCAGCTTACACTGTCAGTCATGCAGATATGAAGCCACATATGCCAACATCCATTAAGTGTCTTTATTGTAAATAGTATTTTTTTTCTCTGGCAAGCAATCTCTCCCCACTGGAAGTGCCACTAACGCATTACTGTTAATTGAAATAACATTTGCAATGCCATCTGAGAAGAGGCTTCAGCTTGAAACTTATTAACAACCTAAGGATGAAACAAAACACTTCTACTATCATTTGAGAGGTACGTAAATATCTAGCAGATTTTGATGACAAGGCAGGTGCAAAGGAGCTTATCACCATTTAGCCGGCTATGTGAGAAACAAAAAAAAAGCAAACTGTGCCTGGCTACAGTGAAATGCAAGGCAATGTAAGGAAAAAATCAGCTACCTAGGGGGACAGCATGAGCTCTCAAATCTTTAAGACACACAGACTCAGTTCAGCATTGTACAGGTGGGGCAGAAGGCTGTTTTCCATCCGGGCAGGGTGCTGAGGGCTTGCCAGCACCTTGGAGTGGGGGGTGCTTCTGCGTGAGCAGGAGCCTCTGGGGATCCTGATATGCAGGTTGTTCACTACTATGTGCTAAACTCTGTGTACTCACAGCTAGTTGGAGTAAGCTAACAAAAAGGAGCTAATATCACACCTTCATTTTATGCACAGACATGTCCCCTGTTTCTTTTAGCAGAGACTATGGTATCAGAAAAATCTGAAGCTTGTTCCTTCCCTTGCCTTCCCAAAGGAATGGGAGGCACTGCCTGCCTCTCCTCTTCATGCCCCAGTGAAGTGGAGAGGCTGCTACTACTCAGTATTCCCCTGGCATCAGTGAGACCTCACCTACTTGCCAGAGGCTTTACTAGAATGATTGCACCAGTCAGGACTGTGAAAAAATGGCTAGTCCATGAAGTATGCAACTTTACCGGAAAACTACCCAGTATATCTGTCATATTGGCAGGAAACCTTACTTTGTTTATGGATTAAATTATGCAGGCAAAAACCCCATCCTAGTAAGAAATAAATCTAGGAGGGCTGAACTCTCTCAGTGCAGCCACATCTGTGAAACCTTCTTTAGTAGAGACGAAGGCTGAATTGGTCAATGCTTACAAAAGAAAGAGAGATTGAGATTGGTTTTTAAATTCAAAGAAGTCGGTCAACCCACTGGTCACAGAATAATGAACTGCTCTCCTAAAGCAGAGACAGTAGCAGGCATGACTGGGGAGGCAGGATTTAGTCTTTGGATTATAGTAACAACTGAGGATTCCAGCTAAGATCAGTCTGACGTGACAATGAGGTGGGGGCAAATATATTAGAAGCTGATACCAAGACAACCAGACAGTCTTTCTGAGGTCTTCTTTTCTGTACCTCAGTATTCTAGGTGCGTCATGCAACCACAAACTGAATGCATTTAAAATTCACAACTTATATTGCAGTTCCAGGACTTGCTTCAGTTTGCAAAAACAGAGTTCACAATGATCTCGGGCATTAGGAGCTCTTCTCAGCTCTTCTTTAAAAACTGCATACCAGGGAGAGCTAAATCCCATTACACAGCATGTGATATCAAATGTTTGAGATTTTTTGCAGTTTTCTACATTATTAATTTTCTACCTGATGGCAGTGTGCTCCTATTATTTTTGCCTCCCACTCCTGTTCTGTGATGGAACCCCTGCAGTAAAAATTCAGATGGGTTTTTTTTTTTCCTTCCCTCCTGCTGCTGTTCTGTCAGAACTGCTGCAGGAAAGAAAAACTGTAGCAGAACAGCCTAGTAAAAACATTGGTCTACCCCTTCTGATACTAATATTGACAGAATTTCACAGCTCCTTATCTCAGACAGAAAAAAAACCAGCTCTTAATTTTCATGTTCTATTATTTCCCCATCATTATGTGGTACCAGAAAATTGAAACCACCCATCACCTCCTGCACAAAACCCACCCCCAGAGCTGCACAGAACACTGTCATCTTCCAGTGGCTTCAGTGATCTAGTTTTCCTGACCTGGGGTTTTGTTGTTTTTTTTTTCTTTCTACATAGTTAATGCTAACCAGTTCACGGCTAGAGACAAAACAAAATAAAATCTTCAATGTGCTCTGTGGCCAGAAGGGAAAGGTGTAGTCACCTCTCTGCAAATTCTCCTCCACTGCTGATCTGGAAGCACAGCACAGAAGGGGATGGGGCCAGAAACAGACATATCATGAAAAGAACATGCAAATCTGTGACCCCTTCTTTTGGCACAATAGTGTTACTTAGTCATGTATTTGACAAGATAGAACCAAGAGTGAGTGTCCTTTGTAGCTAACACCAGAGATTTGTATGACTAGCAATGGATGAATTGCTAACAATTCAGGTAAGCACCTAAAAATGTCAATCCCTACTAAAATCTTCGAGCTGCAAGTACCAATATTGAGATGTAGGTGATTATATTACTATATTGCCCTCTAGTGTTCACAATCAAGAGAGAGAATATTTTATTACTGCTTTATGTCAGCACTTCTCTTTCTGCAGGGAATTTTACACCCCTACCTGCTGCCGAAGAGCATATAAGGGGTTCACAGTATTATGTTCTCGACATGCATTGCTCAGCCATCATACGGGCACAGCCCTTGCACCTGCTGAGTCAAGGTTATCCTTTCATTGTGTCAAGTAAAAACTAACAGAAACACTGTTGGTTTAGACCAGGCTGGCAGACCCAGCTTATTGCTGTCTGTTCCTCTGCATGGGGAGAACAGTGAAGCTCCCACCAAAGCTGGCTGGGGCCATGCAAGTTGCTGAGACCTGGAGCTTTGCAGTAAGGTCCTTAGGAGTCTAGGCATGCCTGGTTGTCTGCATGGGGACCTACAAATGGACGTGAGAACGTGCAACATCTGCCTTGGAGCAGGCAGTTCGTGAGGAATATTCAATAAAAAATCCTCGCAGTCCCGTAAGCAGCACTGCTTGTGTAACCTGTTAAGATCAGAAACAGGCTACAAGCACCCCTCTGCATCAACCTCCTGCACAGAGATGCCCTAGGGACACATCAAGCTCAAGCAGGAGCCTTTATGTGATGTGTCCTGGCTGACGGGTCTGGATGGAGGACCAAAAAGATACCCCATAAAACGGAAGGAGTGGTTATTTCCTCACAGACACTAAGCTTTGGGTTGATGTGGAGAGAAGGGAGTCCTGATCCATTTGCATTGAGGGTGACACTCCTTGGAGGAAAGACATATACAACACTGAAGTTGAGCACATACGAACTTGGAGAGGTTACTAACACTGACCACACAGAATAAAACCCCAAACTTTCTCTTGCTTGTCCTCCTAGCATTCCCATTACCTTGAAAGCAAAGATGCCCTCAGAAGAAAAGTGTAGTGACTACAATAGTAACACTTTGCAATTCTTTTATGTAAGCATAGATATAATACTGGAGGTGCAGAAGCATGGAGAGGTTAACCTGACTTGTTCAAGGTCACATGTGGCCATGAATAGATACAGACCTCCTGGCTTCCAGGCAAATGTGCTGAGAAGTTGCACATACTGGTTACATTTCTTTCTGAAGTTCCTGACAGCAATCCATAACCGGATGCCCCAAATGCAGCATTACAATTCCAAGTGCTGGTGATCACACATGCACTGTCTCTGACTTTTTGCAAATATGTCTGATGCCACATCAGGTGTCTCTTAGACAAAATCCGATCAATGATTAACAGCTGAGGTGCACTGTATCCTCAGAGATCTTTAAAGACATACAGTGACATTCAGTATTATCTGTGAGATTTAAAACATGTTACGTCAATATCCTTTTATTGCCACAAATAATTTAGGTCAGCTACTACTATTTATTGTTGCTTCTGAGTTGACAGAATCCTATTCACTTAACTACTTTTGGTTTTATTCTTAAAAGGCAACAGCCAAGGTTTCCTGGGGTTTTTTTATGGGGTCCTGCCTTTAATGTAGTCTGCTGAGGGAACAATTCTCCCCTCCCCTTACTGATTTTTCATTCACTCCAATTTTACAGGCACATCCAAGAACTGAGCTGCAGAAGCACTTCTTAGTTGTCATAAGAAGACTACTTTGAACCCTGAAATCTATTATTTAAAATTGCCTCTTACTCCAAGTTGGTTTGGTTTTCTCTGATTTCACAGAATTGTGTTAAAGGAATAATTCAAATTCCTTCTCTTTTCTTTTTTGTTTGGAGTTGGGGGAGACCACATATGACTTGGGTTTTGAACTGCTAAAAGGGGCTTGTTGTTAAGTTAGCAATAGGAAATGACCAAACCCCAGCAGAGGAATGAAAGCAAGCAGCCTACAGATGGAAGGTCTAAATAAGTCATCATTAGACTTGGCTTCCAAACTGAGCAGGGACAGGGTTTTGGGGATAATCCAACAGAAGTGAGTCACAGGATGAAATTCACTTTTACAGTAGAAAACATAAAAATGTGTTTTACTTCTCAGCATATGAGTGTGCCACAGTATAAGCAGGGATGCTCTGCAGCTGCAGTGAAGAAGAAAGATGGAAGGCTATTAAAACTGTCTCTGCAGTGGTAGGCCCTGGGCTGAGGGTTGCCAGTACATGCTCTGTATAGAATAAAAATGTCTATAGGAGGAAAACGTATTTCACCCTTTATTTCTCCACCACTTATGCTGTCTTCTTTTCCTCTCATCTCAGGGGTTCTAACCTGTGAACCCTGATCACCCCCACCCAGACAGGCGCAGACCACCTCCCAAGGACAGGAGCTGCTTATGAACAACATGAACGAGTGCTCCTGCAATACCTTCACACCTGAGAGCTTGTTGTTGCACAGCATCCTTGTGGAACAAACATCAGCGCTGTAGTATGTGGAACTGAGAAGGACGTGCAGAGGAAAATCTTGGTATTGATGTCTCAGTATTTCATCTTCCCGTTGGGAAATGTTGTAAGATCAAGTAGTTGCAACCCTAATGCTGATCTTGCCAAAAAGAATTTAGAATGACTAAGTTTAAGGAACAGAATACAAACATTAGTTAACTAAACACAAAGTACCTTGAGGGTCAGATATTTAAAAGTTAGAAACCTGAAGGTACTCGTATGTATAGATTAGAAACTTCAGGAGCTGATAATATGCCAAATTTTCACTGAAATTAAGGGAAATCAAAGAGACTTGGTGCCCAAAACTCTAGCAATAAGAATAGCTGTCTCTCTGCATCTTCAGGTGCTTCACTAACTTAAAATTCCTGACCTAAAATCCAGCTTTCAGCAGTCAGTTCCATGTGCTAGATGGATAAGGCACACAAAAGTTTTCAAAAATATTTTTACAAAAATAATTTAAAAAAATTGCTACAGAAAACATTGCCAAATGTTCCTTGACTAATTCAGAGGCCAAAGACTCTTTTAAAGTAATAATAACTGAAAAGCAAGGTTTTCAAGGGTACATAGGGATATACAGATGCTTATTGAATTAATAGAGCTGAGTTTAATCCTATTAAAAAGGAAAATACCAACACAATATGATTCATTTCATATAAGCACACGCACTCCTGGAGCAGGAGGGACAGTCATAGGGCTAGTTATTCTAACAATATTTGTCAGCAATATTCTTCTTTTGAGCATTTCAAATTAGACAAATAGCCCATTGCTTCAATACACTTGATAGACTTGCTAAATGTATTCAGAATCAGCTTTATTAGACACCAGAAATAGTCTAAATATTGATTTTCATAATCCTCTTTAACAGTTGCTGCTTTCTGCACTTCAACATTCACCTCAGAAAAGAGTATACCAATGACTATCCTGTTTAGCAATTATTTGGGTTATTTAAATCCTAGGATGTGTTACACAAGATTAAAAAATCTGAAATTAAATGTCAAAAAGGAAACATGAAGCTTACTGGCAATATTTAGCTATGTGAAGCATTCAGAATTTATAAATCTCCACATAGCTTCTCAACTTCTTTCCCAATAAATATTTCAAATCAATAGCTTTACTTTTATGCTTCCTATGTATCATCTCAACGCTATAGATCTGATGTGCATTTCCATAGACTTAAAGTGCTTGTTGCAAAAACATACTTAACTCATGAAAAAAGCTCCAACCACAGAAAACTCAAAACAAAACAAATATAGAACTACCGAATTAAAAGAAATGCTGACTTCACCTTGTAAGTGGATTAAAAGTTAATTACTTCTTATCTGAAAGCAACATGAAATTGCAACATCGACAACATTCTGTGTTCTTCAACAGAGCAGGAATAGTAAAAGCAATATAAACTCCTTGCAGTATCCTCTAAAGACTGTGGTCCACATGCCCGTGCATTTCTCAGCCTTGCCACTGTTCACCAACAAAGATGCCTCTGCCAGCCTGGGGATGAGACTAGAGGGGAAAGAAACAAACTGGCCTGGGAGGGGATGTTTCTGCTCATTCGTTTCTGAACTGGAAGACTTCTGCAAAGACACCAGACAGTAACACGTTTCTGACTCATATCAACTGCCACTATACGCAACTCAGTCAAGTATTTTCTCATTTCAAACTGAAAGCGTGAACAAAAAGAGAGAAACAAGCCCCACAGTGCCAAAGAAACCAACAAGGGTCTTACATCCTTTTCCTGTCAATCAAACTATTGCACAAATGGAGTTCTGATTGCTGACAGTGTTCCCTTTGGACCACTACAAAAAATGCACACATTTTTAAAGTGAAGACCATGTACACAGGTACTGCTGCTGAACTAGCATAAAAATCATAATTTATTCATTATAAATAATACTTTAAAAAATGACTTTAAAGCGAGGCAAATGTGTTTTCTAAGAAGAAATTATTTTGGTTTATCTGGTTTCCAGGTAAAGCAAGTTTTCACATATAACCATTTTTGAAATATCTATGCTAATAATGACCTTGTGAATGTTGTTAGGTGGAATTATGGACAGATCATGTCCTACCTTCTCTTCTACACATGCCAGTGGTGTGATGGCTGCATAAGCAGCTCTTTATTTATTCATTTCATTTTTGCACCCAATGAAAGATGATCTATTAAATTACTAAAGCAAAATCTACCTTTTCAATTCAACTGCTGAGCTGAGGGTTAAATACTTACTTAGATGCCTAAATTCAAGCACACAAGATCCCCCTCTGAAGCGCGTTAGAGATTTCCATTCATTTGACAGGAAATGCAGGTGCTTATTTTAGGAGGCTTTCTTCACTACCCATCTAAAATTCAGATCCAAGCTAGATAGTCAGATGCACAGTTGCAATACAGAGATGCAAGCTGGGTAGACAGACTGGATCTTATCCCATGTGATTAACATTTTATGAAAGTAGGATGGCCTTAAAGTGAATTCTCTCTCCCAATGGTCTTTCTGCCTTCAAATATGGCCATTAAAATACTACACTATTTTTAGCATTTCTATATGATTTATTAAATATTGAAATTTTAAGTAGGTAAGGAAAATTACTGTGCATTGCTGTCAACCTGAAAAACAGCCTCATATGAAAAGTTTTGGAGTCTGGAATTCAGAGTTATATTTGGATCAGCAAAGTAATGAGGCAACTTTACCCTGGAACTACAGACAGTAAAAGACAAGAAGTATCAATGCCCAAATGAATGAAGAAATACCCTCAGAGAAAGAATGAAACCACTGCAAAACTAGAATTTTGAGCTGAAATTGGAAAGCAATTAAATGATACAAACTTCAGATGAAACAGTCCCATCACTCAAGCATAAAATACAATGACTACAGTAAAAAAAAATACACTAAACTTAAAAACTAATATACCAAAATCAAAGGAAACACTTCATTATTAGTAAAACAATCTTTTCACTGAAGATAGAAGTACATATATTCTGCATGTTGCATAAAATGTTTTGATTTTGCAACAAGAAGTGACTGCATCAGAGGTTTTCAGCTGACCAGCTGCTATTGGGGTGGTAGCAGATGACTAGATTGCTGTCCAGACCCTGGCTGTACCCCAGCTAGCTCCTGCTCTACAAAGGCTCCTCGGAGCGTTGCTCTAGCATGAATCACAAGAGGTTGCACTTCCCACGCATTCCCATTTCTCTTGGATGTTATGCTGAACACTTACGCTGAATTTATGCTCATGGGGTGACAGGAAGAAGGGCTATGCATCTTTAAGAAGGACAATTAGATGGTAGCATTGTTATTTGTATCTTACATTGTTAAAAAGCCCTTCAGATATCAAATAAAATGCAGCAATGGAGTGCTGAGACATCTTCCAAAGCAATGGAAACAAGTATTGGAAAGTCTCATTAATAACAATTGATTAGAGTCAATCAGAGGTGTACAGTGCTTTGCAGATAGTTTTGTTAATCAAAAGCTGCTATACTACATCTAAATATTCTTGGCACTTGGTGGTGAGTTTAATCATGATAAATTGCATATGAAGCATTACTTACCAGAAATTAATGTGTATTCTGGGAAGTAAATTAATTCCCGCTGTCTTTTCTGAAATACATGTTATGAGACTTACTAATTTTAAAAGTGACTTTTCCAAGGTACGTTTATTCAAACACAAAGTATTTCCTAATTATCTCTCATAGAAAACATTTAAATATGGCATAAATTGTAACACTGAAAAAATATTATTTCTGGTAAACTTAAACTACATGGGAAGGGCTTTCAAGAAAGCAGTTAGTTTTGTGAAAGTAATCACAACCTAAATTTCAAAGAGCTATTATACATTCATATGCCATTTTATTTATTTTATTTATTTTCCTTTGGTTTGAGTGAAGTTCCCCCCTCAATTGTTCTTTTCAAGGGCAGAACTTGCTCTGGAAGCTTCATATGCTGCCTAACACTTCACATCTGTCTGGAAGCCCTTTATGTGCCTGCAGTCGAGACTGTAGAACAAAAGCGCAGACTTCGCCTTCCTTTTAGAGATGCTTCAGAGGTCCTGAGGCATCTTCTATATCTTCTAGTGCCCTGACACAGCTGAAGCTCCACCAGCAAACCTCTGAGTAGTCAACAGTGCTTAGGCTGCCAATCACAGAAAGTCATTGCTAAGCAGGCACCAGGGTATAAAGCTTGTCTTTGCACATGCAAACACACAAACACACCTGGTTGAGGGCACAGTAGAGCAGGTGCACAAGATACCCACTTTCAGGGCAGTAGCAGTTACCTGACTGAGTCTGGTTTGTGAATGCATCCTGGTTTCTTATCCCTTGGAGATCCTGATCCCTGGAGAATGAGCTCTTTAAGAGCTGTGAACAACAGCTCCACTGGAGCCAGAAGTAAAATAATGATGAGAATAGTGTGACCTAAGACAAGCCTTCTAAAGTTTATGTGATGTGGGGAAGGGAGTATCTATATATTTGGGGGAATCAATATTAACAAAAATATTTAAAGAGTGCAAATTAAGTGATATTGAAAGGGTAATGACTCCTAAAAACAAAAGCAGTAGAGCATTAAAAAGGTTAACATTTTTCCCAATTAAAAGAATAGCTTCTAAGGAAGATTGTGAAAGAAAAGAAAATAAATCCAAGAAACTCAAAGAGAGAATTCTAGGGTAGTGAAATTCAAATACATCTTGCAAACCCCTTTAAAAGGCTTCTTAAGAGTTTGCAATTCACATTCTTTTTTGCTCTACCACACCTCCTCTCAACTCAATATTTTGAAGATTAAAGCAAATATACTGAAACAAGTGCCAAGAGGATCCTGCTCTTTCAAAAGATCAAACAAAAAGCAAACATTGCACTCTGGCTGCTGAAGCTGCAGAGTTTTTGGTCTCTCTTAGTATTTTTTCCTTTCTCTCTTTTCTTTAATATTTTACCCTCTCAAATGCCCATTATGGGCCAACTCCTCAAAACAAATCTTCAGATCCATGTTAATAACAGCAAAGACATTGTAATACTGCCCTCTGTGTACTTTGAAAAACCTGAATGTACTTGCATGACAAGCACATTTTAAAAACTACTCCTTCCTGCCATCTCAGATCTGTGTACGTGTTCCTTCTTCTTTACAATTCAATTCAGTCCAGACAACTAGAATACAAATGAAGCAATTTATGTTCTTATACCTGCGTGAATGGTGAAAAAATTTTTATACTTGAAGTGAAAATAAAGTAAGATGTCAATGTCTCAGCAGCAAAAAAGAGTTGGATGATTACAATCTTCTAACACAGGGATGCAGAAGTGCTCTAAGTCTGCAAAATCTAACTCCTTAATAATGAAAGATTCTTGCATGAAAGCCACTACATTGGGGTCATCAGTATCAAGAAAATGAAAAGGTTTTTAACTATCCACAAGGATATTTTGGGTGACTACAAAAATAAGACATTGCCAGCATGAGCAAATAGCTATTAGATCTTCATTAAGAGCTCTTTACTGTAGTTACTAAACAAAAATATATGTTTCTAATAGAATTTTGCCTTGCTCTGTTTCACTCCTGTTCATCCATCATACCCATTTGTGGATGATCTTCCTGTGATAAGATGTTGGAGTTTGTAGGCTTTACTGGATCTCCCATGCCCCAAATGCATACGTGGTGTTCAGATGATGCTCACGAGGCAAAAAGTTTAGAGAGCCTTTAGCCTCTGCTCTGTATATTAACATTTGTGCTCTCTTTGGTTTGGAAGGGGCAAAAGTTAATGCAAACACTAGTGGAAGTCAAGAGTGTCAGCGATGATAATCAGAAGAGCTCCTATTAGCATGAAGAGTTATTCAAGATTGTGAGTTCTGTCAGTGCCTGTTTTTGTTAAATTGCTTGCAAAATTGCGCTGTATTAGCTTCCTAGAAGTTAATCTCCTATGAGACTTTTTATAAATATCTTGATTGCTCAGTCCCTTTTCTTTACTGTAAGATTGTAAATGCCCAGAGACTTCACTAATAAGATGTTCAATAAATGATGGGAATACATTAGGAGGTTATGATCCTTTGTGTCATTCCAGTGAAAACAGTTCTTTCAGTATGAGAAATGACCCATAGTCTTTTAGTTATTAAGAAATACAAAGTATAAAGACCTTCTCTCTCATGTTAGAAGAATGAAACAGCATCACTGCATACCACTCACTACAGGCACGGTGCTAATTCAAAATCACAACTGCAATATTGTCACTGAGAATTATCAGGGGGTTTTACTGTAACAAATATCCTGAGCAAATTTTGCAATAACTATTAACTATTTAAAGTAGGATTTTAATTTGTTTTTATTTTAAATTCCATTTAAAAGCTTTCCACTTCAAATTTAAAATATGAATGCGCCATGACTTCAGGAAGCAAAACACTTTAAAAATAGTTATACATATTACTATTTGTACAATTTAAAAAATACAACACAACAAACCACCTCAAAAGAAGTCTTTTGAATCTCGATAAAAATTTTATCCTGGCTCCATACACTTTTCTTCTGAGGTCCAGAGGCAGGGCACCAGGATTTGGGGTTGAGCTGGGAAGGCTCAACACATGTTTTGGGACTCAGTACTGTTCCCTCCATACTGGTGAGATTCCCAACCACATACCCAGTGGAAAACAGCACCACGCACAGTGAAGTAGTAAGGACTGTGAGAGCTAAGACCCCTGCATGACTGACTGAGCTGATGCGTGAGATCAGAGAGTCCCATTTTTAGTTGTGAGGAAATGTGATCAGTTAAAGAGTGGACATTGCTGTCAGGCAGAGCAGTTTTTAGGTAAACAGAGGCCTGCTCTGCACATGAAAAACAGAAATAAGAAAACTAACAAAACTGTCCAGTAGGTATTGTGTGTGTGTGTGTGTCCATGTGTGTGTGGTTTTAGGCACATAGTTTGTGAGCAGGAGCTCTGGGAAGGACTAAAGGAGAGGGTGAACATACAACAGTACCTCACATTTAGCAGTCCCTTTCCAGCTGTAAATTTGTAAAATTTTCTGTTGAATATAGAATCATAGAACCATGGAATTTCTCAAGCTGAAAGGGATCCATAAGGATCATCAATTCCAACTCCCTGCTCCTCACAGTACTACCTAAAACTAAACTATATGACTAAGTGTGTTGTCCAGATGATGGGCCTTCTTATATTACATATTTACATCATTTCAAGATAGGTGTCTTGACCTTCTATTGTCACAACAAGAAGGGAATAATCTGGTGCGAACAGTAACCTTGTTACTTTGATGTCAACTTCTCAGTCTTTCTGTAAAAAGCTTCACATGTTTTAAGGCAAGTCTAATTTTAGTAATTTATTTTGTAATTTCACAGTTGTTTCCCTGATTTCTCTTTGTTCTTTATTTTTAGCTGCACTGTGCCCAAATGTTACAGGAAGAGTGCCAGGAGAAGCAAACCTTGCTCCACTCTTCTAGGATACAGAAACCTCGGGTGGAGCGGTTGGGGCATCTCTATGCCAGAATATAGAAATGTCCAAAAGGAAGAGAGCAGGAAACAGTATCCGTGAAACACAGGGATGGAGCTGCTATACTTCAATTTAAATATTGATGTCTAGATCCTGAAAAGCATCAACTCCTGTAGTTAAACACAGAATAGGAGTTCAGGTTTAGGGGAAGACTTGGGAAAAGTCAGGCCATGGGCTCAACTCAAACTCCTTTGGTTAGGAGGACTCTATAGTGGTACTACAGCAGGCTTCAGAGGGATGCCTCATCAGGGTCACTAAGGGCATCTGCAGAGGTTCCTGAGTACAGGAAAAATGTCTTCTCTCATAAAAAAGTGGCTGACTTATTTTGTGAAACCGAGTTTTTTCTAACTTACACTTCAGATTTTATCTTTTGAAGTAATGTACCATGAGCAGATAACTAGTACAGATCAACTGAAGTTACTATTTATAGGCTCGAGATCTACTTCTTCAAATCAGCTCAAACCTTCCTGCTTTCAAATGTCTTTTTCATTCACCATGAACAAAGCAGAGGAAATCTATCATTCAGCAAAGAGATTTGTGGTTATATTTGATCATTTTCCCTTCACATAGACAGACTAACACAAAGAAACCTTTACATCATTGAGTATTTCAGATAAGAGCTGACAGCATCTTCTTGTGTAAATCAACAGAGGCATCGGTGAAGTTTATTCAATCTACAAAAAACCAGACTGATTCAAAATATCTTCTACATAATGAGCAAATAAAATTCTTCTCCCTCAGTTATTCAATACAAGCATTTGTAAGGCTTTCAAGAGGTAACTGCAAATATTTATTTTTAAAAGCCTTCATTCCTGTGAAATGCATCCATGCTATTCATGCTATTGTTCTCTTCCTGTATGAAAAACACTCAGATCCACCGATATCATTAGCAAACTTCATACACCTTTGATTTTCACTGTTACATTTTTCTGTTACTGATAACTAGGAATGCTCCAAGTAAGAATTGCTCCAGTGCAATCACAAGTACAAGGCTTGGGTATCACCCAAGTGCGAGGGTTATTCGAGACTAATGGTCACACAGTTGTGCCCTTGGAGGAACTGCACCTCTCCACCAGCCCAGTCACAGCACCTGGCCTTGTGTGTATTCACCATCCACTCCAACTGGAAGATAAAATGCATTAGCTTAGACTTAGACCTCAGTGAAACTGCTTTAATGTGCAGTTGTGCACATAGTAGTTATTGGAGCTCAGCTGATTGACGCTGAGTCATTAAGCCACAATAATACGCTTCTCTTGTTGCCCACCCCCTAACACACCTGCTAGCCTAAACCAGGAAAAGGAGGAATTCATCCCTTTGTACTGACAATCTTTTCTGTTGTTTTCCAGACACTCTCCTTTTTGGAGGAGTCCTGATTGCTGGCATTTTACCTATAATTTTAAAAACTCCTGTAAATTAAGCCTACCAATATCACCTTTTGAGTTTTATTATTTAATAACCAAATGTCTCCTTGTGAAGCAGAGTCTGCAGACTGAAATGGATGTCACATGAAACTCTCAGCTGCTTTAGATGGTACCAAAGAGTAAAAAAACTAGTTATCTCCAGAACTGTCTTAAACTCATGATTGCTGCAATTAACACATATGACACATTAATTTAACTTGGTGGTTACTACAACCAATAGGAAAATTAGACAGTTGTCAACAGCATAAAGAGCAAATTGGAATACTTTCCTAATTTGTTTGGTAAATAAGAAAAACAACTTAGTAAATACATATTTTTGTTCCATTCTCAATATGACAGTCAAAGACACAATAAACTCTTGATACTAGAAGAGACAAGATAATTAATTTCACTAGGGATTTCCTACCTAAATATTTTCCTAAATATACACAAATTTCTCTAGGGTTTATTTTAACATATTTGAAAATAGTAAAATAAAATTTTAAAAGCAATATAGTTTTTGTACTTATTTTCAATTCTGCTGCTGTCACATTTCAAAGTTGACACTTGAGAAAAAAGCCTGCAACTATTCAGTTATGAATCACTCCCAAACCCATATCCTCCTTATAAAGTAGAATTTGTCCAAGCTTTCCTATGTGTCACTGAGATGACATCTTCTGGACAAATTATTTCCTAGGCACTGATGCACAGATCATGAAGATAAAAAGAACAGAAAAGGTGCTTATATGCCAATTTGCTACTACTGCCACCTTCAAAACTACTGCTTCACTGTTGAGCACAGTGCCCTCAGGAGTAGCGCCACCTGACAATATGGAATTTGTCCTATGAAGTGGTCTGTCTTCAGCCTTGCCAGCGAGCCAGAATTTTGTGGGTCCTAAGTCAAGACACAAAACTCAATAGAGGATGTAGGATGTGAGTTTATTTAAAGATCAGAAGACTCATCAGAGACATGGACTATCACACTCAAGCCCTTGCTCCAAAACAGCTATTTACATTCAGATATCCTAAACCCATCTGAGTCCAAGGGAAAACCTCTCTCAGTTTCTCCACTTTACATAAATACTGAAATGCTTATTGGAAGAGAGACTAGACCACATTTCTGAAAAAAGTGTTCAAAACTCTAGAAAATTCGAGTCCTTTTCTCTGACTGGTCTAGTTATTTAGACAACATGAAATAGCTTCAACAGGAAAAACAGATTTTTCCCATGTGCCAGAAGAAATAGAAACATAGCTAGATAACATCCCTTTTTGGCCCAATATGAACATATCAAGAGAGTCAGTTTTCTCTGGCAGTTTGAGTCAGGAAAATGTCTAGTGTGAGGATCCAGCTTCAAGATCATTCCTTGAGATGAGTCTCTCTGCTGCCTTCCAGCTGAGACATTCTCAGCATGCCGGTGGCTTAGCAAGTGAGCATACAGAGGCATGTAGACACACCATTTTTTGCTACGGGACTAGCCATAACTGAGAAATGGCTTTGAGGGTCTCAGAGATTGCCTATAGAGTGGGCTCTGATGGAGGCTTAATTAAGCAGTGCACTAGGACTGAGTTGGGAGTAATGTCTGTCTTTCCAGATGACGAAACTAGAGATGTTATAAAAGACAGCTGTGAAGACCAGATGACTCCAAGCTTTCTAGATCAACAGTCAGCCTTCAAACTTCCTTGTGGAGTACAATATATCATTTTTATGCAAGCTTTTATTTGAAAATCCTGTGAAACTTGACTGATAAAATTATCTGACATAGACTCATTGACATGTTTTGGAACCACTGACAAAGAGGAAAGTCTTTAGCTTAGGTTAGTAGCTGAACTCTGATCTTTCTAAGTACTAACTAGAGTGTGTTATTCCCTGGCAAGTATTGGCATGACAAGGGGCATTGCTTTTAGCTATTCTGCCAATATCAGCATTGTGTGATACCATGGTTGGCAGGCAGTTCAGAAAGTAGTGGGACTAAAAAGCTATGGAGAATTAGAGTACTCTCTAATTGTCTGAAGGCAATCACTCACATAGCTAAAGCATCTCGTTAAAAAGATACAGAAAAACACATAGCTCCACGCTTTATAGTAGCTGTGTAAACAAAATCTCACAAAATGCTTCCAACAATTATTATTTTATCACGTAGTTTCTTCTGCTAAATTTCCAGCTCTTGGATCAATTGATCACATAAGCATTTCAAGATTTTGCAACAAAAATGTTTATAGACCATAACACAGTAGAAGAAAAGGCTTGAAACCACCATCTACCCATAACTTTATGTCTTTAAAAATCAGGCTCAAAAACCAAAGTCACAACATTTTGGCTCAGAACTGTAAGAAGAAATATGTGTATTATGTTTAGTGAGATAATGCTTTGACAAAGAAGGGCAACTCATGGCTTCTGGGTGCTTGCAGCTGGTAATGGGATTCCAAGCTCTATCAATCAGAGCAGTATTCATTAAAACCTTAAGGAAAATTACTGGACACCCCCCCACCCCAAATGCTGCATGTGCATGGTACATTTTATGTCATCCAAGAAGAAAAATGGTAACCAGATGTGTCTTCATAAGTGCCACATGACACAGCAATGAAAGAATAAGAAGCTCTTCAGAAAATCAACTGCAATGTCAATAGAATATCTTGTTCCACTACATTTCTAACCAAAGAGATCTGAAATCACCAGACCTGAGTTGGCAATAAAGTTAGTCTTCAACTTATAAATTTTTACCTGGCTTGCATGGGCTTGCATATATATTGTTCTTGAGATAAACTTGTTTGGACTGGCAATAGCTAAAAGTACGGTTTTTTACTTGCAACTGATGTCTATTTTAATAGCTGCTAGAAGTCCTATCACATACTGGATAATCCTGTGAGACACTACAAAAAGTAGAATGAAAATAATGCCACTGGATCAATGACCTTTCACTTTATGTGTAGGACAATGCAAAACAGAGAGGACCAGGAGACAGATGATAAAGAACATGAAAAGAAGTCCATCTTAGCAAGTCAGTAAGTTAGTCAACACCCTGGATGCTCCTCAGTCTCTACATTTTCAAATTTTTGTAAACATTAAAGAAAGAGAGAGCTCTCAAGGTGGGGAAGAGCTTAGTATTTGCGGTGTCTTCAGAGTAAAAATTTCAAAGCCTGTGATCAGCTAAGCCATGCTGCTGTGGTTGATTCCTATTCATTTTATAGCAAATACACCCATACTAATTCCTGAAAACATAGATATGAAAGCAAAAATACTCTCTGTGTGCCTATTAAGAGCACCACAAAGAGCATTAACTCAGAAAATGAATTAAACAGTATGAAATTAATTCCTGCAGTGCCACCTTGTGTTCAGATACGATTACTAATCCTAAAAACCCAACAACCTTTATTTGTGCTAATGAGGCCTTCCTGTCCTGGAAACTCATTCATTCTAAGACTAGTTTAACAATTGAGCATCTGTTTGGACATTGGAGAAGCTGCTCCTCACACGTTTTAGTTTTAACCTCCTTCCTGGAACTTCCAATAATCCCAGGGACCTCAGTTGAGAGGTCAGATTCTTCTAGAGGTGGGAAATGCCTCAATTCACAGCAATATCTGGTGGTCAGGACACTCCATGATGAACTAGGAAACATGAAAAGTCCCTGGAGAATGGACAAACTAGCTGGATTTTGGAACATTCAAGAAAAAGATGTTGGAAAAAATACTCAAGCAAATTACATTAATGTGATTACAATAAGTCACAAAGATCTATGTACTAGTATAGATGGAGATTTAATCTCTCTCCACACAGAGGAGCGTTGGAATTTATAAGCAACTTATTTCACACTGCAAAAACTCTGGTGAGAAAAGGCGAGCAGTCGCTCTCTATGCAGTACAACACTAAAGTAGGTCACTTTTATTCTATAACAGAAAACTTGCAGAATTCCAGGCCAGCCCAGTGGAGAAAGTGTAGGAAATAATTATTCAAAAAATCCTGGAAGTTTTCCCAAAACTAATAGCACAAATGAGAGAATTCCACTGAAGCTGAGCATATTATGGACATTTCATCAATATCACAAGGAACGAGATGCCCTTCTCAAGCCCAGAAAGCAACAGATATATTTATTTATAAATTGGTTATTTACATTTAGATACATTTAAAAAAAAAGTTTAATTACCACAACTCAGGCATTTCCTGACCACACTGGGTTTCCACAGACAGGACAGACATATGGGCATTGTCCTGGGAAACAACGCATGCAACATGAGGCAGAGATTTCTAAAACCCATATTTTACCCAATTTAACTGACCTTCCAAAATAGCACACAAAGAAACACCTGTCATTGCTGATTTCACTTTCTGTGACATGCTGTGGCTTAGTGAGGATGAGGAAGGTCAGGATAGTGAGCAGGAGGCTCCAGGTACCTTGAGGCAGGAGGATTCACAGAGTTGCTATGCCAGGAGATGGCAACATGATGCAGGATTGCGAGCAGCACCAACACCAGCTGTACCTGGGCTGTTACCAGGTGCATGAACAATGTTGCTGGACACTGCTAAGTGCTGACCTGTGATGTCTCAGCACTTCTAGGCCCATATAATGTCCTCACTCCAGTGACAGTCTGTTAGATGCTATTTCCAGCCCAGGGGACCTGAATTAGGTCACTAATTCCAAGATGTGAAAGGCCACTTTCATCAAAGACTGACGGGCTGAGATAGGATGGGACATCTGCAGATCATCTAGTCCAACCCCTGCTTAACCAGAGTCAGCAAGAGCTAGTTGTTCAGGACCCTATCCAAATGTCTTTTGAATATCTCCAAAGGATGAAGACTCCACAGCCTCTCTGGGCAACCTGTGCCAATGTTTAACCATCTTCACCATAAAGCCCCAGTGGGGCTCTCCAGGGCCTTTGCCACCTCTGCCAGAGAGGTGGGAGCATTCCCAGTCCAAGCAGCTGAGATAACACACAGCACTTGGCAGCCCTTGTTCCCCACCACTCTAGAGTGCAATTTACTCTTAAGTTTTTAAGAGGACTGTAGGTATTTGAAGTGTGGATGTGTGAGCCCTTCCTTTATCAAACAACTTGGCTATTTTAAAGAACTGTGAGATTAAAAATAATGCCATTCAAAAAGCAAGATGGGAAGGAGACCAGATGTAAGGTAAAAGATTCAGAGGCTTCAGCTACTTTGAGCTTGTGTTCTGCAGACTCCTGTTGCAACTGGTGTAATTCCATTATTATTTGCCTACCTGGACATACTGAACTAAACATCCATATACACTGACTACTCCTTTCGTAGATCAATCCAAATGCTAGCGAACTCTTTCCAAGAAAGCTGCCATCTTCTCTCTCCCTAACCTCGGATTATGGCTGCAAAAAAAAAAGCTTTATTCCTGAAGTGCGAAAAGTCCCTTGACATATGGAGCCTCCCAACATGCAGCCATGTCAAAGACTCGCTATCCTGAGCTTCAGAATAGTGTTTAGACAGGTCATTGCTTGGCCACGGCCGGAAGAGGGAGCAAAAACTCCTCTGCTTTTATTCTCAGGGCTCCAGCAACCAGCAGAGACGCTAGGTTTATCTTCTTTTTTTCTTTTTTTTTTTTTAAACATGACATCCTCGGTTCTAAATAATTTATGGAAGCTCTTTGGAAACTCAGAACACCCCTAATCACACAGTGCATAAAATCTGAAGATAAATAGGTGATGATATGGGGATTGAGAAATAGATCAAAATCAGGCAGGATTTATGGTTACTTCAGAAGCACAAAAACCCCTAAACCTGGAGTCATGATTTTCAATCCTTGAGCAAATCAAATCCTGGGGTACCAGTCACTTTGGGTGTAAAGATGTGTATGTATATTTATATTGCATAGATATGCATGTATGCAAGCATGAATATGTATCTTTTCCCACATCTAAAAGAAAAGTGAACATTTCTACCTCCATACAAAGAAGGAAGAAAGTCTCCCTTTTGCAAGTGGGGCCACTCAGACACCAAAGATACAGCAGTGACCTCGGGCCAGACAGCACCAGTGACGGTGCTGGCAGGAGAATCTCCCAGCTTGTGCTGAAGGCTGGGTGCTGACTGCCGTGCATCTGCTGAAGGTCCCAGCTCAATTCTAAATGTCATTCGTTTGCAGACTGAACTATCTTCCATTTGCTAGGCTCCTAGCCCAGGCAGAGCAGCTACATTTGAATTGCTCTGGACCTCTATAATCTGGAAGGTTTGGTGCCCACTCTGTGGTCATACCCTCCAAACCGTATTGTCTCAGTGATGAAAAGGCATTACACTATCTTGTCTGATTATAAAGTAGACGTGCAGGGCATATTGCAGCAAGAAGAGCATCCTATGGGGAAGCTCTTGCTTACAATATGTGGGGGCCTGTGAGGTGTACCTTTGGAAATCTCAGATTTTTAAGGCAAAATTAAAAGAAAACAACTACCCACTAGTTTACATAGGAGAGAGAAATATCGATGCATCAATGGGTATTGCGACACAGTGTCAAAAAAGAAGCATGTGCTTTTGTCCAAAAAATATCCCAGTGCAGTGATAAACATAATGAAATCTTTGTGCAAAGAATCCTATCAGGTTCGTTAAGATCAGGCTTTGAAGGAAATCTATAGCATTGTCATTTCCTCCATTTCATGGTGATTCTCAAGACACTTGCTATTCTGCTTCTACCAGAATTGAGGATTTATTCCTGTGAGAATCTGAAGTACTTTAAAAACAAATCCTAGTACTGTTGGTTAAGGGGAAGGGTTGCAAACTTCATGCATGTACATTCCAGGATTCACCCATAAGATGAATATAAAAGAGAGCAATAGAATTTATTTTATTATTATATCTATTGATTTTCAAGCCCTCCTTCTTATTAGATTTCTAACTGGCAGTCCTGGAAAGCTTAGTGATTAAAACACTGAACATCCAAGAAAGTAGCAGATGCAGGTATCAAATTTATTATGGCAGTATAAAGTGAAAAAGAGGCTTGGATATATAGTCCCAAAAATCTGGGCCCTCAAGAAATAGCTGCCTAGAAAGGCTTCTGCCCTCCCACAGACACAAGTAGTAAAGAAAACAAAAATCTACATCTCTTCTTTCAGCATGAAAGCAAAGGTAGAGCTTCAAGCTCCTCAGAGAACCAATTAGCCAGAAATGGAAATCTGGAAAACTGAAAATGGAAGACACATCCTCCAAGCAGCAACCAGACCTTCTCATTAATAGTATTCCCAGCATCCAAGATAGTAAGTACCAAGAAATGGCAACAGCAGGATGGCAAGGTTTCTCACTAAGTCTCAGACTTCAAGACAATGCTAACAAATCCCACTCCTCCTCACTTCCCCAGTAATTTTTCATCTTTCACCCTAGTCAGCTCATTCAGTCTTACAGCTAGAAGTTACTTGGAAAATAACTGCAAATCCTCAATCACCATATGCGTAAGTTTCACAATATAAGTACTAGCCCACTTCTTCACTTACTTTGGCTGGGAAGGTGATTATTTACAGAAATTACTCAACAATCCCACTGCAAGGAGTGTCGAGGACTTAGTGATCATGCTGTCACAGAGCAGTACCAACTGCCAGTTTTCCCAGAATGAAAGAAAGGATTTGGGGTTTGGAAGGGCATAATATTTTGCTCCTGTATTGCACAGTAATATTTGCCTGTATTCAGTGCTCCTATTCTCAGAAGAAAGGAAAAGTCTCTTTTTCCCCCAGCTGGTACCTGCAAATAGAAACAGGAGCCTACACAGTCAGTGTCAGGTTACACATGACCCATTTGGCTGCCAGCTTTAGGTATGGAGAAACATCCTTGATCCTGAGTCACACTGAGTTCATTTCCAAGTACATTGGTATGGTAAAAAAGTATAACAATGCAGAAGTACAATGTTTCCATCAATTCTAAATTGAAACTGTCAGGATGCTGTAAAGTCACTTCAGCGTAAATCTCAATGGGCTATATCAAACTGCTTTTCCTGGGACTGCTGAGTTTTAGGTTTACCCACCTTTCAATGTTAAAACAAAAAACTCAATAAGTAACAGAAATGTGTTAAAAAAAAAAATTGTTATTTCCTCTTAAGCACAGTATTCAAGCCTCTTCTTGCTAGCTTCTCCCACTTATCCCCTCTTTACTGCTGTTACTTTTCTGTCCTTCCTGCCACCACCTCTCTCTCACAGTTTCAACCCAGTAGCTTGGTACACTGGTCCGCAGCAGGGGCCTCCTTCCAGTCCCTGCAGCTGCCTTACCAGTTTCCAAAGTCCTTACAGTAAACATGCAAGTAGAAAGCTTGAAAATAGAAGAAAGTTCTTCCTCAATGTTGCCACTGCCACCTCTGTGGAGCGCACAGCTTGAGCTCCCAACTTATCTTTAAGATGGGAGAATTTAATAAGTTGGTACTAGCGCTCTACATTGGTCTATGAAGCCTTCTGCTCACAAGAGCTTGAACCATTTCTCCATTAGAAGTCTTAATTACATTCATTCCTGCTCACTTCACCCCTGTGTATTTCTCTGGGTATAACCTCCATGTAAAAATATGTTCTAATGTTTCTTCACGTTGCTAGAACTACAAAAAGAGGTTTTAATGCAAATGAGAACAACACTCAGGCTGCCTAAAATATGTAAGATGTGTCTTTTGGTAGGACATAGTGCACTTTGTTCTGAATTCTTATCTTTCATACCACTCCTACAAACTAGCAACACCACTGGTTTAGAGAACACTACTGTGGAATTATGTAGTAAAATGGAAGTGAAAGATCAAAGATATATGACACAAGTCCTATGCATTTCAGCATAATCTTCAAAGTGTTGTAACCCCATGCCCTTGTCACCTGTCCCTTGCTCACCTTCCAGTTATATGCTAGTAAGTTGTGCGCTCTACTTCCCTGCGAGCAATGCATGCAAAGTCAAAGAAAGGTTTACAGTAAACTTATTGTGGGACATCACACATGGTAACAGACCACTCATTATGCACTGCTTTGCTGTGTGGGTGGTAAAGGACTAACTCAAAAGCTCTCTGTGGGTATATCTCAACTGAGCGGTGGGCGTCGTTTTGGGAATACCCACATGGACCAGTAACTCTACACAAGCAAGAGGAACTTCTGCACAGAGAGGTATCTGGTGAGACCAGAAGGTACTGCAACAATAGGCTTATTCTCAGCTTCGCCCCTTGATGGGGTCACACAGGCTGAGCCTGGTGCTGTGCTGACATTACTTCGGAGCTCCTGACTCTGGAGCAGATTCATCCAGGGCTACTGTGCAGCCCTCTGCATGGTACTGGATTGCCCTGCACCAACTTCCCCTGTGAGCTTCAAGTATGGAGTACACCTTCACAAACTTTTATTCCTTTGCTCTCTTGATGATCAAGTATATGTTATCAAGACCAAGACCATTTTATTTTCAGATTGGATGTAATATCCCTAAACTTAAGGCCAGGACCAGTCACCTTTGTAAGTGTCAAATGGCAAAAGAAAAAGGGAAAAAAATTGAAAACAGACTTCTAGGAAAGCTCCCAGTGTCACAGATTTCTGTGAAGGCAGCAAGAAAAGCAATTCAGAATTGGGTTGTGATGAAAAAATTGTTACCATTAGCTGGCATCAAAAGGCAGCTTTGAGAGATTTAATATAGTATGAAAATCCCAGAGCAAATGTCATTAATAGAACTGCTAGGAGAGAAAGTAATGCTTTTCACCTGTGAAACACTTGCACTTAGTAGAGAAGTCTCTACTACTAATTTGGATAGTGACAATGTTTCTCAGGAGTCGTCAGAAGTACAGAATATTTATTTTCAGATAAAAATAAAAGCACCATCCTTGTAAGAGAACATTATTTCTTTTCAGGTCCATCAAATGGATTATCTTCCCATTAAAAGGAGAATGCAGGACTACCAGAGTGGGCGAATACTTCTTAATCATTGACCTTGCTAGTCTGTACCTGCAATTAAAACCTCCAGCCAGGCATGGGCAAGGGTAATTAAGCATAACACATAACCTGCTGGCCTCAGAAAGCAGCAGTTATTAACAAATCTTAACAACTTACTTGTCATGCAAGGGTCATCACTAAATCCATTCACTGCCAGGAAGGAAAACAGAAGTCATAACCATCTAATACTCTTGAGAGAAAGGAAAAATATGAATAAAACACACTACTTAGCAACTCATGTCATACCTCATCACGACAGAAAACTTTCAACTCAGAAGTACTCATTGGCTTGCAGATGTATGTCCACATAAGCACCAAGAAGAAAAGAAAAATCCCAAGATCATCTTAACAAAAAATTCTAAATATTCAGTTCTGTCTCACAAAACGTACACAAGAGTAGAGAGAATTTCTACTCCACATGATGGAGTGTAATGAAGACATAAGAACTAATTCTTAATTAGCTAAACTGGGTCCTGGGCATGGAATTGGCACTTTAATATGGCATCTAAGCCAAATAGCCTGTCTGAGAGGCAGGGTATATTAGTCTAGATAGACCACTCTGTAAACATAGCTGCAGGGCTTCCAGAGCCTACACTAAACTGGACACACACACAATTTGTTTAAAGCTGATAGATATAATCTGACTTAGGGACACCAGGAAATCTGATGTGCGCACCTGTGTGCCAACAGCAGTGACCTGAGCCCCTGGAAAACAAGTCTCCTGATGACAGGGTAAGGCTTACATCAGATAATCCCTCTACTTCAAACTAAGAGGAGAAGAAAGCACAGCTAAAAGTTGTAATTGCTGTAGTTCACTGAGTGTTCCCTGGGGCACTGTATTCTGAAGCCTCGAATAAAAGCTATCAGCATCCTGAATGGAGCTGTCAAGCCACACTTGTTAGCAAAATTGGTTCAGAAGATGAAAAATCCCTTTTCACTTGCAATTGATAGAGCCAATAATTCAGGCTTGCCAGAAGAAGCCTCTAACAGTGATGGCATCTGAGGCAATTTGAAGCCATTTAGAACTCCTTGATGGGTTTTTGTGAATTTGGCTCCCAAGGGAGCCTCAGAGATAAGCAGATCCATGTATAAAAATCTTTCCATGGATGAATGCTTATATAGCACAGAAAACAGTATAACCTCAACGACAGGTATTCAACACAAAGAAGTTGGATGTGAAAGACCTTGATGGTCAACACCCATCTGTTTGCCCAAAGTCCCAAATTTATAGGGTTTTTTTCGGTGTGATTTGGGATGATTCTCCAAAAAATATTTGAGAAGTCCCCCAAGAGCTTGGATAAAACCAGGGAACTCAGTGTGCACATCACTACAAAAACCTTCTTGCCACCTAGGGCAAGGCAGCAAAGACTAAAAAACCTCTGCTCGGTTAGGAAGAGGTTTTCCTGCTGTTTCTGACTAGAATGTTAAAAGGTCCCAGCAGAGGCACTTACATCTACTGGATGTACAGGAGTGTTAAACATATTGCTGTAGACAGAGAAATATATGTTTACCTGTCCATGTGACGAATATAAAAGTTCCTAAGAAACCTTCTCAAGGAGCTTGGGGAACTTACAGTGTTTTTTCAATAAGCCATAGATAAGTAAGCTCTCATCTGATCTCTAAACCATGAAGAATCTCTCTTCTTGATGACAGGCTACTCACAGTATGTATCACCATCATAGGATGCAGATGGCACTTGCAAAGATTTACACATTTTCTAATGGTGTTGTTGCTTTTCCTGTGGAAGCTGACAGTGAAGCTTGTGAGCTGTCACTGCTACAGAACCCAGTTCTACACCACTTAGTCTGCAGACAGGACTTGAAGACCAGGAAACATTCAAAGCTCTTAGTGGAACAATTTATAGCTTTTCTCAAAGGATGCAGACTCAAGATATTTTTAAGAGAAGCCAAAGCACCTGAAATGTTCAAGGGCAAAATAATTGCAGGACATTTTGTTTTATGAATTTATTTTTGTCGAAGGTTGCTGATCCATGAGTTGGACATAAGCCATCTGTCTCAAGGCTGATAGTGGCTGTGAGGTCTATTCACATACTCCTGCTGCAACAGAAGCCTAGAGACAATTTTTGCTAGAGGTGCTTAGAGAAACACAGAAAAATGATGAATCATACTTAGAAAGTGAATGCACCCTCTGCTCATCACGAGAACACATACAAGCAGGATTGCAGGAAATCTCTCCTGAAGTCAACCCAAGAAGAGTTCACAGAATCCAAAAGTCTACCTGAATCTCCACTTATCAGTAATGCATTTAGTCGACCATTACCTTGAGTCCCTGGGAATAACAAAAGGTTTGCTGGGTTCAGATCAGATTAAG
Source organism: Brachypteracias leptosomus (assembly GCA_013401335.1). Classification (NCBI taxonomy): domain Eukaryota; kingdom Metazoa; phylum Chordata; class Aves; order Coraciiformes; family Brachypteraciidae; genus Brachypteracias; species Brachypteracias leptosomus. Next base: position 43,372 of record VYZX01006365.1, read on the forward strand.
ATCTAGATATGAAGCAAGAAGTAACAGAAGGTTACAGACAAAGCTGGCATTGCACACACTCTAACTTACTGCTGGTCAGCAAGACAGAAGTGGCTACACAAACTGGCCACCAATGGCTTTTGCAGACATGATAAAAAAAATAAATCATAAAGGATGAGAATGAAAATAATGAGGCAGTTTTCACCTCTCAAGCATGGGAAGAACAATGTGCTTGTCTGAAAGATGAAGCAATGGATGGATGGCTGGTGTCTGCAACTGACTGGGAGCAGAAACAACCACTCAATACCCAGCAGCACCTGGGGGTCTGCTTCCCCACCACCACCTTTCCTCCTTAATGAGGTGCCTCCTTATAAAAGACACCCTATTGTCAAGAGAGTCCCACCAATGTTTTGACTACAGATGTTACAAAAATACACTAGTATTTTCACTTGCATTCATTAACAGTGTGGTTTTTATTATTTCACAATAAAAAACTATGCTGAGCTAATAAGTGGCTCCTATCTCTGTTCAAGTGCTAAGAAAATACCCCACAAGCCCTTGGCTGAAAATGGGCAGCTCTGTGGTGAGTGGTTTTGCAGGAATTCTGGGGAGAGGCATTTGCTAAACTTACCCAATTTAGATACCAGCCTTTTTTTCCTTTAAGGAAAACTGGCATCTGGAAGAGTCATATTTTAAGGAAGGCAGCCTAAGGCAATTCATTTCCTTAAAAGAAGCCCGAACCAACACATGAATAGCTGAGTTTTGATGCAAAATTAGATCTCAAAAGTCATAATTAAGCCTTTCAGGCATAAGAAGAGATGTACTCAATTTGGAGAACTCCTCTGTCTAGAGAGGCCCTTGACTTCACTGAGACCCTTGAAATCTGCTAATCTGAGAGATAATACATCTTTTCAAGCTTTCTCCCCTTGGGTAAACCTCAATATCACAGGGTCATCAATGAGGTTTCTAAGCCCCAATGCTGGATTTTCTTTAACAACTGACATAATCCGAGGTGTAGTTTCCAGAGAAATATCCACGACTTCATCTCCAGAGAAGCTGTTCTGAAATCTAGGTGATACACTTGCAGCTATTATGACCAAACTCTGACTATGAACTGAAGATACAGATTTCTTTTCCCAATAGATCTTTCATATTATCAGATTCAGCACAGATTCTCCTTTTAATGATGACAAACTAATCTCCCTCTTCCAGAAAGATCAACTCTGTAGTTGGAGATCAAGAATTTACACAAACCTGGCCATTTTCTCCAGCATCAGCTCCACCTGGGAGTTGAGTGAAATATGTAAAAAGTGCAGACTAGTAAGTAAAAACCACCCATTCACTGCCCTGAAGTACTGAATATAATTCTTAATGGTTTTTGCCTTAGTGAAACTCCTTGGGTCTCAGAAGCATCTCCATATAATCTGAGAAGACAGATTCTAGCAAGTCAAACCAGCCTAATTTTAAGTCTACAGCAGCATGTTTTCTCAGTGGAATCCTGCCAAAACCAAGACCACATACAATTAGTTTCTTCCTTGCAATTTAAGTTATTGCATTAAAAAGTAAACGCATAGCACAGCCTTGAAGTTTACACCTCCTGCATTGAAAACCTACAGCCATTTGAGGTCTATTCTGTTGGTCTACTGTGATGGCATTTTACCAGCTTTCACTACCCCATTAATTGCCCAATGTGAAATCTAGCATATGATTTATAAGATGTAAAATATCCTTTCTGTACTGAAGAAGTGAATACAAGTTAACAAGACACCTTCTTTTAGCAGGCATATGGTCCACTTTAGGTGATTGTAACACATTACCCAAACAAGGAAAAAGTGCTCTTACTTCCCCCTTAAGGCAATTCTCAACATTTCTTCTTGAATGCTTCCTCTTCAGGCTATTCATAACCCAGTTGTATGACACCATTAAGCTATCTGGAACGACCTTCCAAGGGACATGGTGAGAGAAGTCCCCATCACAGGAGGTTTTCAAGATGCGACAGGACAGGGTGCTAGGTAATCTCACCTAGGGTCCCTTTACCAAGAAAGGCTGGACCAGATAGATGATCTTCTGAGATCCCTTCCAATCTGGGTCCTTTCTATGATTCTGTCTCACATTCAGTGGTTTCATGAATCCGAAGAGCGTAAGGTTTTTTAAATTTAATTGGCCGCGTTCTTTCTGTACCTTTGTACTTTTTAGTCCATTTATTCTGGAAAATTTGGCACAAGTGATGGGTTATGCATAAAGTATGAGTGCAGAAGTACCACTGAAGTTCTTCAGCTCAAGTACATGCATTAGGATATTAATCAAATGTAGATCACATTAGTATATAGCCAAATTTTACATAATCATTTTTAACTGCTTGAGCACTCTCAGGCTCAAATAACAAAATATTTTTTCTGGTTTTTGAGTTACTAACATTGGAGGCTCCAGACAAAGATTGATAGTTCTGCAAGCTGTATAATAACACAATTTTCCAAATAGAGTCTGCAAGTGATGAGACTCAACGTTTTTATTACTCCCACAGTAGACCCACACTCTCAGACAGATCAGGAGACCTTGTAAAGGACTGTGATTTTACAAATCCATGGTCTTTTGAGGAGAGCAGAAGATGAGATATACAGAAGGAGCTGGAGCATGAAAAAAAGCAAAGATAAATGCAAGGCAATTTACAAAAGGACTCTGCTTCAAAAAGAAGTGGTGCTTTCTTTGCTTAAATGTTTTCAAATCCCAGTGGTGCTTCCCTGGACCTAAATGGATTTGAGTATCTTTTGCAAATACAGACAACATTCCACAAAAGATTCAAAATGCATAGCCCTCACAGTTAGCTGAAAAATGCTTTTGGCACACTAACAGAAGTGGCCAGGATTCTTTCATCTAGCAGACTACATGATGTAAAAGCACAGCGTATATCATACAAAACATTTGCATGGAGATGTCACAGACCACATCCTCAGGTTTGCAGCTACGTCTCTGTTGTCTGGCCTCCTGCTCATATGCAACCTGTAATTCTGTTTTAGCTGTGGAGCTGCCCAATGCAGGGTATTCTGTATCACCAAAGAATTTGTTTCTTACTCACATCCAGGATTATATATATATGCAAAATAAAAATATTGCACATTATGGAACATTTATCCTCATTATTTCAGACAGTCATCTAAAGATAGATGAACAGAAATAGATAAATGTCTATAAAAATAGATAAAATAAATCCACAAATCAGAGTAATGACAGGAAGGAAACAAGCTATCATTATGCCTTTTCCTTAAAAAAAACCAAATCAAACCAAACAACTCCCAAACCTAGTATTTTTGAATGTATGACTTTGAATACCATTCTTTAAAATCCATTTGCCATTCTCATCTCTTAGTCTTCCCTGATTCAAGTCTGTATGGAAAGTCCTGTAGCTCTGTGAGTAATTACTACTTGCAGTATCTCTCTTACCAATTGATTTTTCTGTTTCCTCATATGAGCAATGACTGCTTTCTTGTTCACTTCCCTCCTTTTTCCTTTCTGTTCTTCCTCCTGAATGCCCTTTAATACATCACTGGAACTGCATTTTTTCTTTTAAAATTGCTGCCAGAGTGACCCTATATGAAACACTGCCTTAAAAGTTTCCTGTCAATGTATTAAGCTGCTATGCTTCAGAAACAGCAGTGATAAGTAGCAAAAATATTAGGGGGAAAAAACCCCAGTAAAATAATGTACTTTATAGATGTGACATCATAAGCATGATATGGTTGAGCAATGTCGCAGCATGCCAGACCTTTCAATCAAAAGAATGTGAGAAGAATGGTCTCTGAAATCATAGAATCATAGAATGGTTTAGGTTGGAAGGGACCTACAAAGGTCATCTAGTCCAACTTCCCTACAATAAGCAGGGATGTCCCTAACTAGGTCAAGTTGCTCAGAGCCCCATTGAGCCTGACCTTGAATGTCTCCAGGGATGGGGCCTCCACCACCTCTCTGAGCAACCTGTTCCAGTGATCAATGACTCTCATATTAAAGAACTTTTTTCTAATATCCAACCTAAATCTACCCTTTTCTAGCTTAAAGCCATCCTGTCATTACAAACCCTTGTGAATAGTTCTTTCCCTGCCTTCTTATAGGCCCCTTTCAGGTACTGGAAGGTCACAATAAGGTCCCCCCGAAGCATTCTCTTCTGCAGGCTAAACAGGCCCAATTTTCTCAACCTGTCTTCATAGGAGAGGTGTTCCAGCCCTCTAATCATCTTTGTCTCCTCTGGACACATTCCAACAGGTCCATATCCTTTTTATGTTGGGGGCTTCAAAGCTGGACACAGTACTCCAGGTAAGGTCTCACCAGGGCAGAATAGAGGGGCAGAATCACCTCTCTCGATGTGCTGGCCATACTTCTTTTGATGCAGCCCAGGATGACAACCAATGGTTTGCCAGACCATGATTAACAACAAATGAAAGCACACTGTAAGGATTAGGATTTGAGGAATCCCTGAAGATAAAGACATGTCACATACAGTTACGTGAATGTAGCATCGACAAATTTAGAAGAGACTTTCTGTTTCTAAAGGTATTTTTGGCTCTAGCATTGCTCCCAAGAGGGAGTCTTTTCCAACATGGAATCACCTTTATTTAAGTGCATACTTGTCTAATTGTTTCCACTGTCATTTTCAGACTTCCAAGTTCTGATTCTTGATGCCTTTGTGTTTATATCACTGAAAGCAGTTTATATTCACCTTGAAAACTGAATGTAACATTTGTGTCATGTTCTCCATCCACCTACATTCTTTTTACACAGGTGTGTGAAGTACATAAGGTGCAGTTTCTTTCTGCGTGCACAAATCCTTTATGTTTAAGAGAGAAGGTAGGAAAAGAAGAAAATTAGGCTAGGATCTTCCTATCTCCATTCTTTACTAGACTCAAAATATGTTCTCCCACCGATTCAGGGGGCACAAAATGGACTTGGGACATGCAGCTGGAAAAAGGAAAGCAAGATCAGTATCTCCCAAGTATCTCCCAAAATCAATAAAATATTGTTGTTGTGTTTACATTGAAAAGACTGAAGTAAATCCTCTCCCTCTCACATCCTCCCTGCTAGGGAAGGAGAAATCCATCTATAAACTTGTCTACCCAGGTGGGTCATCTTTGTAGTCAGTGCAGGTGCAGTAGCTAATGTGAATTGGACAATAGGCTGCAGATATTTCAAACCAGCAAGCTGGCTCTCACCCTGCTATGACACAGCTTCCACAGGGCTTTCCCTTTCACTAAGTTTGCAACAAATTATGGGGGCAAACATCCCACAGTGCTTCGTCCTACTGCTGGGTCTTATACTAGGAACTAAAGAGGGCAAGATTTCTGGAGGCACTTGAAGATCATGTGACCAGTATCTAATAAAACTGTGCAAGGTCCAGGACTCCAATCCTGAAAACAGGAGTGTGACATGTATGCATACAATTATATTTTAAAATAAACAACCTAAACAAACCTTTTCTTTTTCTTAAAATCTTGGAAAATACAACATAAGCGTGAATCTTCACACCAGTGTCAACAAACACAGCAGTGTCTTGGGCATGTGGACCAAGCCTCACAGTAATTGACTTGGTTCAGTGACCTGTTGTCTCCTAACCCACATACATCTGCATGTTTCCTTGTAGGGCAGACTGGGCTCAGTGACCAGCTGTGTCCTAATACACAGGCAAGCATTCTTGTAGGGCAGATGCCTAGGCAGGACTTTGTGGCACATTGACAGTGCCTATAAAAGGCAGCTGAACACATGAATACAGATATGTCTCAGAAAATCCCCGAGCCACAAACAGTGGGAGCCAGTGGGAAGAATACTATGGGGAGCTACAGCTGCATGCCTGCTGTGTCCTCGGCTCTGCCCTCACAGGCTGCCACTGGCATCGCTTGAGATAAGATACTGGGCTGGACAGACCTCTCATCTGAACTAGCACGGCCATTCTTGTGTTCTAATGTCCTGTTGACAGCTTCATATGTTCCACCCTCACTAATCCATTTTGACAAGGACTTGTTCTAACTTTTCAAACTTCAAAACAGACATTTTTTTAAAAAAAAACATTTTAAGCCAGGGAAATATTTCTCTTCCCAGCTCTCGCTTGTTTTAGCACTGCAATTGTTGGAAAAGAGACCGCATCTAAAAATTTTATTCCCATCTGCTAACCAATGACATGGTCTGATGCAGTGGATGTCAAGTTAAAAACCAAAACCAGGTAGACAAAGGCAGAAGTTTAGTCCTAAACAATGAACATTTCATAAAGTTCCGTAGGAGATTTTATAGGGGCACTGCGTAGGTAAGCCAATCCATAGGTGTCAGTAACGCTCCATCCACAGCAGGGCATGTCAGGATTACCTCAGTCTTCTTCCCCATCCTAACTCCAAAACAGCACAAACACATGCACCTACTCCCAAAGCAAAGAAGTACAGTCCTGAAGCTGGAACAACAACCACAGACCTATACACCGCAAACCACTATTACTACTGCTGCAAAGGCGAGATGCTCCAGTGCCACATGACAACTAAAGAAACCATATTTTTGAGGTCACAGAGATGAAAAACCTACTAAATTATCCACCTAAGGGGAAAAAAAAAAGAATGACTTCAGGTTTTCATTCAAAAGCTAGCATAATTTCTACTGCTTTTACTTGTTACTCACAGCCTAGAGGTATCAGCTCAGTACCTTTCAGGTTAGGGTGTAGCCAGCTCCTCCTCATCTAAACTCTGGTTGAAAAACAACCCAAAGAGCAAGGTAAGTAAGACGCAGTTGTTCTATGCATTAGAAAGACATCTTCTTTATTTTCATAACTAACAACTGGATAAGGTTGGGATACACATGGAAACTTGTATCCAGGTTGATCAGACTCCCAATCTCCTAATATTGCAAAATGTACATGCTTTAGAAAATACATGAACATACTCTGGCCAGCTTATGAATTAAAAGCTGGTAACATGCAAGAAAGAACACCGTTTTGGAAGGACAGAGTAAAATATTTAAATATAGACTAGTTTTAAAGGAAAAGTGAATTTTAAATCTTACTGATATTTTTAGGAAAAAAAATTAGCTACAATTTAAGTCTAATTCCTCCAAGTAATATTTGCAATTGTACAATTTATTTTCTCATTTTCTTCTTCTTCCCCATTTCTTTTGCAAAAATCTCCTATAAATCAGAATGGAAGATTATTGAATGCACAGGGTAACCTTCTTATAAACCATATATGCAAAGTGATCATATTCTGAATAAAAGATAAGTTTATTTTCTCCTTCACTACTTTTGATTACAAGTGACCTTCATTGTTGAACTTGTAACACTAGCAGATTGAAAAAAACATGACAAACTGGGACTGCTAAATTGTATATCTACTTCTAGGTCTCATTTTGATTTAAACAAGTTTAAGAAATCATTACATGTAGGAAACTATTTTAGCCAGAAATACGGTTTCTAAAATAGCATAATTTCTCAAAATAGGGCCAGATGAAAGTAAAATTCATCAAGAGAGGTCTTTTTTTTTGCTTTGCTTTGTTTTAAATTTCACAGAAAGGCTTATGAAGTACACAGATTCTCCAAAAAATGAACATAAATTACTTTTTTTTTTTAAACTATCACTTGAAATACTTTAACTTATATTCTGTACTTCAGTAGAAAACCTTCTTTTATGTCCTCCAGATATCTTAATGGGTTATTTTCTAAACATCAGGAAGTACAGTCTAAGATAAAGCAAGATCAAACAGTAACTTTCACCAATACAAAGTGGTCTTGCAATGCTAATTGGAATAANGCTTTGCTTTGTTTTAAATTTCACAGAAAGGCTTATGAAGTACACAGATTCTCCAAAAAATGAACATAAATTACTTTTTTTTTTTAAACTATCACTTGAAATACTTTAACTTATATTCTGTACTTCAGTAGAAAACCTTCTTTTATGTCCTCCAGATATCTTAATGGGTTATTTTCTAAACATCAGGAAGTACAGTCTAAGATAAAGCAAGATCAAACAGTAACTTTCACCAATACAAAGTGGTCTTGCAATGCTAATTGGAATAAGGACATTAATCTTCAAGTAAAATTACAAATCAACATACTAGCAACTACCATTAACAATTCAATAATCTGCAGCAAAACATTTCAGTATTTTCAAGCTAGTTTCCAAATATTTCATATTAACAGGCAATAAAGTGCATACAAGCAAAGAAGATATTTTAAGAAAAGTTTTGAAATATGATGACACGAAATTAAGTGGGAGTGTCGATCTGCTTGAGGGTAGGAAGGCTCTGCAGAGGGATTTGGACAGACGGGAGCAATGGGCAGAGGTCAACTGTATGAGGTTTCACAAGGCCAAGTGCTGGGTCCTGCACTTCGGTCACAACAACTCCAGGCAACACGACAGGCTGGGGGAGGAGTGCCTGGAAAGCTGCCTGGAGGAAAAGGACCTGGGGATGCTGGTTGACAGCCAGCTGAACACGAGCCAGCAGTGTGCCCAGGTGGCCAAGAAGGCCAACAGCATCCTGGCCTGTATCAGAAATGGTGTGACCAGCAGGAGTAGGGAGGTGATAGCATCCCTGTACTCCGCACTCGTGAGACCGCACCTTGATCTATGACGTATTTAGCATTTTCTTATAGCCTTGAGCAGCTGAATGCTCTGATGCTACATTTTCAGGCAGAATAACTTTTCTGATGGCCTAAGAACAATTCCAATGATCAAAATGAGGAGTATTTTCTGCAACTGCTGATGTTTCATTTTCCAATAAAAATTAAAAACCCAGTTACACAGCTGCTTATTCTAAGACAGATTATTTAGGCACCCACACAATTCCAACAGGCTTGAAGTGGCTAACTGTACTTACATGGGTTTGGATGCTGACAGCTTAACTATTCATATGGCTTAGAAAAATTATTCTGTTTGATATTAAGCCAACTCACTTGCATGTTGTACCTCCTGGACTCACATTTTAGTACACTAATTTCACTAATAAATTCATTTTAATGTAACCTTGAAATGAATATCTGTTGAATAACATTATACATCAAGAGATGGCTTTTTGCTACTTCAGTATGTTATGAAATAAGGCTTTGGGAAGCTGTTGGATACAGAAGTTAATGGAACAGACTCTCAGCTACTATACATTGTCTCAGATGTATCAAGGGAAAGAGACGGGATCATTAGTTCTCCACACCTCCACTCTGAACTTCATTTTTGCCCTACGATCTTCAACTATGAACCTTGTCAGGGTACTCAGGTGCACCTCATAAGGAATCTCCTAAAACAGACATCACTCACAGGTAAACCATGCATCAATATATTAAGTAAGCTTATACATACAATCATAGATTTAAACTATCATTAATTTAAGTTTCAGGAGATAGGCATAAAATAGCCATCAGGGTAAATTTAAGGGTTTTGAAATCTGACCTAAACAGACAAAACTGCAAGGTTATAGGTCATTCATGTGAAAAAGAGGGATTTTTTTTCACTGTCAAAAGACTGTTAAAAGTCACACCAGCATGCGGAACAGGTAGAGGAGTGTTACTTCATGGATGTCATTTCACTTATGGGTGTAATAGCTCTGGTCATCTGGCTGAATATGAAATTTTTAGACCAAATTAACTTTGTTCAGGTACAAAATGGGGACACAATAAATCTCATGGTCCCACCTGATCCATTAATGAAGATCTCCCTTTTCTTTAATCTTGAAATTTAAATTTAGGGAGCAATAGCTGAAGCTAACTCCTCCCAACCTCAAGAATTGACTTCTAGGTAGAAGATTAAAGGGTACTTACTCTTCTGCTGAAGGCACTTGGCCACTTCTCCCGCACACATAAAAGCTACTGATTCCTTCCAAAGGAAGAAAAGTAGTGTGCAGATTTATTTTTGTTAAAAATTATGCTGAGAAGAGTCAGATCACCAAATGCCAGCTGCATCCCCCTTCAGTATGTTTAAATCAATACTTAAAATGCCAAAATACAGGACAAAGGCCAAAAATCTTCCCCAAACGTGTTTATAATAATAAAAGGATATCAAATAAAACTAAGATCTGGCACTTAGATCAGCAGAGTGTTACAAACTTCTGCCTTCTCTCTCTGATAAGAAACCCTGCATCAACATCAGGGCATCCTCTGACAGAGACACTATTGACAAAGAAAGTTGGCAGAGCAAGCAAGGAAATTACCTTGAACCACACAACAGAAATGAGGTGAAAAAAAAGAAAAATGAAGATTTTTTTTTGCTTTTATAATTTCCAGTCATGTTTCATTCTGAACCAAAGGACTGAGAATAAAGATGAGGAAGGTCAATGGATTATGCTATCACTGGCAGTTGAAACAGCAGCAGAAACATCAAGACACATTCCTGATCGCTAACAAGAAACTATGACAACTCAGGGAAAAGATGAATGTCATTAAGTATGTAGACTCCACCAAGTTCTAGCCTGGGGTTTGTGTTTTTTTTTTTAATCCCCATACTACTTCTCAAATTTACTAAAAATTCCAGCAATAGCATACTGAGAGGATATATACAGGGGCCTACATCAACCATTACATAGCTGTTGTCTTAACTGCCGCAATTTAAAAGATCACACTCAAGAGGAAGCCCATCAGATATTTTCTATGCTTCTCTGCCGCACTGCAGAGAAAACACAGAGGTGATAATCCAGTGAAGAAGTTTCTCTACAAAAATGATCCTGAAACCAGCATCATCCAGCTATTAGGATCATGCCGGGGTATAGATTTATAAACAGCACAGAGGTAGGACCTTCTGAATAATAACGCCATGAGTGACTTGCTCTAAAAAAGGGAATGAGTCCACTGGAGTAAGATGTGCACTGTGATTTAAGGAGATTAAGGCAATTTGAGGTTAAGGAGAGATAGTTAGCCCTCTGTTATAAATCATCATAAGCAAGGCAACTGTAATGAAAGGTAAACACTTTTTAAAAAATTATTTTTAGTGGTTAAAATCCAGATGTCTGTAGAAGATAGTTTTCCATAGTAAAATGACATTGAAACTTTCAGTAATATATGATTATATCATTTTGAGTGTAGTTAAAATGACTCTATTGTGGATGAAACTTCTGTTTTCATAGTGTTAGTGGCATTCAGAATTAAGATGATACACAGGTAACTGACTGCAGACAATACAGTCTTGGCTGTACTTTCATAAAATATCTGAAGTAAATTATCTACGTATAACATTTGGAAGCATACTTTAGAGATTCCCAAGTTGTGGATCTAAAACAGTAAATCAGATAGCCTCTATGTGTATAGAACATTTGTTTCAGCTTTCTGACACTGTCAGAAGCAAGTCATGTTTCATTGTCCCTTTTCAGTGAGGATAACTGCCCAGGGAGGTACAGGGCAGACTGTCCTGTAGACATAAATGGAGAAAGCACTGAACCCAGGCTTAGTAAAAACTTCACTGTACCAACTAGCAAGGAGTACATTTATACGGTTATACGTGGAACAGGTTCTTGCTGTTAATAGCCAGATGTAACCATGCATTTTGTGTGGAAATGACACTAAGAAAATTTTGTATAGAAACTGAGGCAGCATCTCCCAGGGCCTTTACTTCCTTGGGAGGAAATTCTGTGGCTGGGGTGGGTACTAAAGGGGTTTGTAACTGCATGCAACATGGCATCTCCCTTTTTGACTAAACTCTCTAAACACCTGTCTAAATACATATTGTCCAGAACTTTTGTTACATTATGCTACCTAGGATATATACAGCTTCTTAGTTATGTCTTAATTTTCATTGTTTTCACCTGTACTGAAATATCCTTAAGTGCAGTGTTGAGCATACCTCATATGAAATAGCTACCTAAGGGTACCCTTTGGTGCTATGTTTCCAGAGACACAGGATGGCATGTGACCCAGAAGTTGGGAGTTAAGTGGCTTAAGGACCCTTTGGGGCCTTTCTGATGCTGCTAAGGGGCCAGAAAGAACCTCTGAAATAACTGACAGAGATGGAAGCCTAGAACTAAGACAGGGATATAATCACTAGAATCTCTGTAATATGGCCCATAAATATCAACATGGCTCCACATTGCCCTCTGCCCTGGGGAAGATGTCCTCAAAAGCCTCCATTTCATTTCTCCTACCAGATACAAGCATGGCAGAGGTGAGAAGCTCAGCTCACATCAGCATGCAATACTATAACCCAGCCATTAGTTCACTATCTTCAAAGACCACACCGTATTCTCCCTCCAGCTAGAAATACCTTGGTGCAAACAAGTATTTATCTACTTTACTGCCTGTGCAGTTGACACAATGCTTATGATTTGAAGGTCTACATTACATATTGTTTCAAACGATAACCACATCCACTTCACTCCTAGAGTAGCAGCGCTCCATCTAGAAAAAGCAGTACAACAAAAAAAAAGACAGTCAAATGGGTGAGAAATGGATGCTTACTAAGTTTTCTTCATGCATAAAGAAAAGGCTTCACCTTCTTTTAGATTCCTGAGAATTTGAATTAATGAGTTGTCTGAAGCTTTTTTAGCTCCTTTCTTGTCTACAAGGATGAGACACATTCTGTACCAGCAGAGTTCATGTCTCATCCTTAAAAATTACAAAAAAATAAATCTGTGATCTATCTACAGAATACAGATTGTCCATTATTAGCTGTTTGAATGATTCATGAGATACCATAAATTGGCACAAATACTCTAGCTTAATCATGGAAGTCTGACATTACAAGGAGGCTTTAAAATGTCTTTAACTTGCATTTCTCTGCTTTCAGAGTTCAAAACGTAGCTAGGGTTTGCTTCAGAAAAAGATGCTAGATAAGATGATGCTGGGCTTTCAGAGTAGAATCCAGACCCCATCCACAGAGAGTGGGAGGAGTGACAGAATGTGGTACCCGGATTAGCATTGGCTCTGAAATTAGGGAGTTAAGCAACTGAAAGGGAGGAGAGGACACAGCAGGAGCTGATGTTGGCTGCCACTGGGTCAGTCACTACCGCACTTAGCAGAGCCAGAGTGAGGTGGCTTCCCAGTGCACAGCCCAGCAAAGTGCCCTCACCCTGGCTTACAGATAGTTCTGGAATTGAGGTGAGGATTTTCCATTCCTGCTTGTAAAACGTTAACATTTTGTGGAAAACAGAGCCATGTCTCCTTGAGACACAGAAAAAAGGAGCACAGGCTGGAGAAGCCAATGCACTCATATGGCTGGACAGGTAACATGGATTCTAGAGACCATTTAGATTCACTTTTCTGTTCTTCTTTCCAAATATGTAAAAAATTCCAACTGAAGGTGGACTATTTACTACAAAAAAAAATATAAGCAGTCCTGGAAGCAGAGGTGAGTAACTTTACTTTGATGATTAGTCACAAGGAAGCGAGGAAGATGCAGGGGTGTGCTTATGTGCCTAGATGCCTGCACATAAGAGGAGTAATACTCTACAGTCTCTTATTTGTTTCTTTTCAGCAGGAAGGGTTAATATATTTTCCTCATCCTTGTTTTGTTTTAAAGCAAACTTCATTATAAAAAACAACCCAGCTGTTTATCAAATAACACCATCACATGTTTTTCTATTTGAATGGATGTCATGCACCAAAATAACAAAATTAAAATCAGTATGGCAAATTTGAATGCCACTAATAAATGAAAAGATCTGGGAGAGTTCAAAAGCTTGAAAATTACTTGCAGATGTGGGCAGGTACTTCACAGTAATGGACACTTGTATCTGTAGGTACATCAACACAAAGAGTGGGAAAGTAAAACAGTCTGTGATAAAATATATTCAAAAAGAGGAAGAAGATTTTTATGCTGTTTGTGTAATTTCTAATGAGACATCCAACAAAAGAGTATACACTAGATAAATGAATAGCAGTACTTCTTGTCTTTTATGGTAATGCAAACTTCATTTAGAAATGAAGAAATGGCCTCAGGTTGTGCTCAAGAATACAATTATACCTTGTGCTTTTTGTGTTTCAGCCATGGATAAAGTAATATTCTTTATTTTTATGTTCAAAATAAGGACTCTGATTATCACTTATATCAAAAGCATTTTAAACAATAATAATGGTAGAAAAACGGGCTTCAAAATACATTTATGCTTATTTTAAGCCTTCATTACACTAGCTGAGTGGTGCAACATGGATTTCAAATAAATGAGAATTAAGGTGAAAGTCTGTTTAAAGGAAGTAAAAAACAAGAGGTAGTTCATTTTCTCAATTGAATCTGAAATTACTGCAATGAAATAACTAATCCATGGTAATCCACAGCAACCAACGAAGACTTACAAAAGAAACTCAGATCTAGCAGGTCTGTGTCAGTTAACCTTATTAGAACAAGTTTTTCCTCGCTAGTGATGACCTGAGCTTGATATTCCCCATGCAGGTACAGGTTAGTACCTTTTCCCTAGCCAGCTGAGGCATGTATTTTGGAGAATCTCCAGTGGATCCTAACTACTTAGTTAAAAGTATCAATTTTTCAATATTCTAAGGTGATGGGTAAAAAGAGATAAAGTGTATTAGTCAACCCCAAACTCACCATGACTTATCTCAGTAGTCTAGACAAATTCACAGGGTATCTATAGGGGACTCCGCTTTCAACAGCTCATGTATATTCATGTACATAAGCAATGCCTATGTCAAATAACAATCCTATGTTCACACATAAAATGAAAGGCTCTGTGCTGATCATTAGCAGCCAGAAGTGAGATCCTGAGGTCACGATAAATCATGAAAACAACTCAATGCTCAGCAACAGGCAAAAAGGACAATCCAATATTCAGAATTATTAGCAAGGGAATAGATGAACACATCATTATGCCCCTATGCAAATTTGTGGTTGCTGCACCTTGAATACTGCACACAGTATTCCTTTCTGAGAAAGGAAATGGTAGAGCTGGAAAAGGTTTAGTAAAGGTCAAAAGGGCTATTTGGCTATGGCAGAGCTTTGGCTATGGAATGGCTTCTGTAGAAGGATTATATGTCTAAACTACACCTCTTCAGCCAGGAATAGAAGTGACTTTGGGGAATGTGAGAAAAGTCTACCTAAATCATAAATGTCATGAAAAGAATGAACAGGGTTTGGTATCCACTCTTTCCTCCTGTGCAAGAACTAGAAGGAATGAAACAAAGTGAGTAGGAACCAGCTTGACAAAAAGCAAAAGGAAGTGGTTTGTCACACACTGCATAGTAGATCTGTGCAAATCCTTGCCAAAGGATATTGTAGGATGTGCAAAGCTTATGAGAATTCAAGCTGAAATTGGGCAAGCTCATAGAAAAGCTTCCACTGAAGGTTGTTAGGTATAAGAAACAACATTGTGCACAGGAAGTTACTGGGATGCACATACTGGATGCTGGCAGAGTATTAGAAAGAGGCTTCAGCAATGGGTTCTGATATTAGGAACAACTCCTTAGGAAATTGTTTAGTCATTGATGGAGTGAGGATATTGAAGGACATGGACCTTTGATATGACCTAGTATAGCTCTTCCTTGTACATAAAATACATGCTCAAGGAGGAATGAACTACGCATTGTGTGCACATGCTTTCAGTCCCTCATGTCAGGGCAGAAACAAAACCACTGAACATAAAAAAAAAAAAGAAAGAGAAAGAACAAGGCAAAATTTAAAGAAGTGAGTCTTTTGTCAAGTCCTGTACATTCAGACATATCCTATACAATGAAATAGTGAATGGATTCATGCTTTTCCTTGAAACTAAGTTTTGGTTTACTTTGGCTTATCCCTTTGTATATATTTAATATTCAGCAGCATTTACATTTAGCATCTACCAGCATTTAGAAGACTATTTCCCGATGAGATGTAACTAACCCTGTACAGATACAATACAGAGAGCAGCAATTATTTCTTTTCAAGACATCAGTTAGGCTTTTGCCTCTGGCTAAAGATGTGGAAGCTATAGCACATAAATACTCAAGATGAGAACAAGTTAATTTAAGAATATAATGTTCTACAAGGAATGCATAGGCATTTTTTGTGCTAAAATTGACCTATTTAATAATCACCGCCTGGTTGGAAATGTATTCCCAAAACTAAGTACCTACTAAAGAAATATTGACTACTCTGTTGCCAGGAAACAGTAAAAAAAACCCTGAAGCAAACAGACACCCTTTAAGTTATAGCTACAATATGTGGACTTCCATTTCTGAAAATCTTTTCAGTCAGAGAAGGAAGCATAAGTTAAACCATACTCTCAGAGCTGTGTGCATATTGTTGACTACATCAATTATTAAGTTGAGGCTTTAGGAAGGAAAGAATTACAAAATTGGCTGAAGTTTTGGCTTCACTGGAAGTATGGGAACAAATCAATGGCAAGAGAAATGTGACAGTGCGAAAAATGCCATTTGGGAGTTTCTAAAGAGTCATTTCAAGCAATGGAAAAAAAACCCCAAACCCAAATCCACAAAATGTTACATATCAAAAAATATTGTCTATGTCACATAGGTAGGGCACTGCCTACCATTACAGAAAAGTAGTTGTGCTTTATGTGTGGATAGGTCTATAAAGAAAGCAAAAGCTGTGATTGTTTTAGTACTTGTGGTATTTTTCATGGGCAGCAATGGGGTTCCTGTTAGTTTGTGCTCAAGTTGTCTTTGCCCTGTCAACATTACCTGTGCCAGAACAGCTGCTGAGCCTCATCTGTGAACCACCTGAAGCACAGAAGGTCTCTGAACAGGGAAGAATCACAGAACTCAACACTTTGTGGGGCTAATCTATACTCAAAGGGGTTCTTCTATCATGATGTCTTACTCAGAAGCTGCTGTCCACAGTCATTTCGCCCTGTTCACACAGACAAGTTGCTTCCTCTCCTCCCCTTATGTGACTGGTGTACTCTTCTGCACTGCAAAACCCCAAGCCCATAAGCAAATAAACTCCACGTGCAGGAAAGTCATCACCTGCCCGGAAAGTAATATTTTATACGTGTGCTTGTTCTCAAAATACCTGATAATGGCCACTTCAAAAAACAACACACTTGAGTAAATGGATCTGTGATCTGGTGTTTCTTATAATGTTCATACACTGGGTCAGAAGAAATTTGACAGGCTTGCACAGACTACAACATTCCCCTTCATATTGCTCTAGATACATAATTTCAGAGTTACAGCAAACAGTTGAACAGATTTTGCCAAAGCATCCTAATAGGTCAGTTTTCAAACGAAAGCACTCAAAGACATCATATACACCAGACGATTACAACAGTTGAGGAGAACCAAAAATTTTATGTGGGTACATGAGAAACAGTATCAGGAAGAAGCCAGACCCATACAGTTTATTTTTGAAAAATTTATCATTTGTCTATGCTCACATTTACACATACCTACCACTGTCAGGTCTTGAAAGAAACTAATTTACTTGGACTTACCAGAAAACTGAACAATTTTATATAGTAACATACAAAAAGACTAATGCCATGCTAGAATTCTTCAGTTATTCAGACAAACGGTATTTTTCATTCCAGTACCTTAAGATTTCAGTGAAATGTTAAAATCAACTATCATACTAAATATGAAAATACATATCAAAAACCCCTCAATCTAAAACCACTTTTTTTCCTGTTAAGCAAAACAGAGAAGTAGACTTTATCTGCAAAGAGGAGGCCATTTTCCCTTGCAGAAGAGTTCACTACAAACACATTAAAACAAATTCAGCAATTTCTGGCCCTTTTAAACTTACTTTAAGTCACCCTAGAGTACAATAGAAGTCCTCTCTGAAACATAAGTGAATTAATGGCCATCATATTATAATAGCTATTACAAGATAGTCTCATTGTAATCATAAACATAATATTAAAAACTTGGGGTTTTTTCTACAGAATTTTATTGGAATATCACAAAATGCTTTCTAGAATGTATTTGGCCACCAGTCATAAACACAGAAAGATGTCTGAAGTGAGAGATGTCTTTCATTTCATTTTAACACAAGAGTTTGTGTTTATTAATCCTTAGCCTTTACATAGAGGATTTACTTCTAAAACATGAGGGAAGCTGGGAGAACAGATATCTCACCAAGCTCAGTGGCAATTACCCTTAATAATCATAGTTAACTTATTATTCCTGACAGAAATGTGTTACTTAGACCTCAGCTTCACAGACACATTGCTCACTGAGAAATGCCTATGGCATTTCATGGAGATGAAGGAGAAAAGTGTTTAGAGAGGTATTGAGACAATCACAGAATCACAGAAT
>VYZX01006367.1:0-26245 GCA_013401335.1 Brachypteracias leptosomus
GAGCCCTAAACGGAGACAGGTTGCAAAAAAATACATTTTAGGTAATAAGTACAAAAAGGAAAAGTGTTAATAATCTACGTGGCACCGTGATGTGCATTCCATCTGCTGAGGTGCAAAATGCACTGTCAGTGGTGCCTGGTACATGAAATTAATCTTTAATCTTTACACAGCAAGACATCTTAATCTGAAAAATATCTCCAATAGAATCACAAACTTGAATTCTTTGTCTGTTTAATGGTGGAATAGGTGGCTTCCACATATTTGTATTGTGCCTAAGAATCATGTAAATTGTGGACAGGACACCAGATCCACAAAATTCTGATTACTACGAGAAATAGGGAATTACTGTTCTCTTTCTCTGTCTTTCACTCCCAATAAAGAATTAGAGAGCATCAAATAAAATTATTAGAATGTAGATTAAACCAAAATTAAATACACATGTGTGCAACACATTGTTAGGTTGTGGAATTATTCTCCACAGGACTCATGGAAATCTAAAAATGTAAATGGGTCCCAAAAGCGATGAGCCATTCCTCAAAGAGGAAGAAATCTATTGAGAACTGTTAAAACAAAACCCACCTCTAGCTCAGGAGCTCTATGAGCTGCAATTTGCAGAAGGCTAGGAGAGTATTTCGGGAAAAGAACCAATATCTGTTTGTTCTGTTCCTTACACTCATCTTTAGATAATGGCTCTGAGGTTTGTACTGATCTCCACCAGCCTTAACAAAATTAAATGCCCACCAGAAAAGAAGAGAGCTGGTGAAAGCTAAATGAAAGAACACAAACCTACTGGGCTCTGCCGCAGACAGTTGATGTGGAGAATGTACTTGTGGCTGGAGCTGTTCTTGTTTGGAGCAATTTTACTTATATAGAAACTGAATTGATTCTTGGATCCATTCAACAGGCCTGGTTTTCTGGAGATTGGCATTTCTCTCTGCAGCTTGCAAAACTTGAGTTATATATATGCATCTATGTGAAATACATCCACTGCTGCTAGAAATCCTTCAGAAGAATGTCTGGAAAGGGTTGGGCAGGAACGGAATGCATTTACATTGAGTGAGCCTAAGAAGACATGCAGAGACTATGAAATTGTTATGGTCTCTGCATTGATACCAATGAAGGGTCATCCATGCTGAGCTGCTGCAGGTGAACAAACCTTGGTCTGTGCACCAAAGCTTGCACAGTTTAAGAGACAAAAAAGCTGTATTACAAACTAAAATTATACCCCTTAACTTGTGAATCCTGTTACTCTTTCCCAGTGAATCATGAGACAATACTGAAAGCTTATGTCCTGAACTCCAGAATACACTCTGTGATTCTTTGGGGTTTGCAAAAGTATGAAACATTTTGGTGTAAGCTGAACAGAAAAGATTTCTGGTGAAAACGCTTCTCTTCAGAAAGAGCTGCTTAAAGGGACTGAGGGGTTTTGATGTGCTCTGAGGTGAGACAGTTGGGCATAAGGAATGTTTTCTGCATTTGCATGTTGATCAAGGGGCTGGGTCTTCAAAAATCTCTCTGTGAAGCCCAGCCCTAGCAAGGTAATGCTGGCAGCACAGACCCATGCATGGCCCACCATGTGTGTGCATGCAGAGTCCAGGACCAGCTTTGCTTAGTTCATGTTGTGTTCCTTTACCTCTTCCACCAGTGTATGGACTTAATGTGCTTTGTGGAAATCAACTAAGATGTTCTACTTGTGGCTGCATCTGACTTTAACAAATGGTGTAAGAATTTGGCATAATATGGTGGCAGCTGACACTCCAGAGGCACTCCTTTGTACTGTTAAATTTGTTTTTCCTGGGTATTATGCTCATGATTTATTAATGCTATGGCCACTATTTTACAATTGATACTGTCGCTGGATGTGAGGTGACTCACTGCCATCCCATGCAGTAGGACTTCTCTCAGAATTAAAGCCACTACTGCATTCAACTCTATATTCAACAAACCTGGACATAAGAAGAATCTTTGTCCAATTCCTGCAACAGTCCTAAATTATTCTATTGCTTTCTTTCTCAGACTCACATGTTCCCACACAACTTATGCAAATGTTAAAAACAAGGAAAAACAATTAAATATCAAGTGCTTTAAACTTACAGAAGCCAGTCAACTGCAATGATCAGTGTAACATCTTCGGCGGGCAGCCCGACGGCGCTCAGCACAATCACCATGGTGACAAGTCCGGCTTGGGGGACACCCGCAGCCCCGATGCTGGCTGCTGTAGCTGTGACACTAAACCCCACATAAAGCCCAGAAAAGGCATTCAGATATGTTGCTCACAGAAACTCTATTTTCTGGCACAAATAGGCTTATTTCACTGCAAGAAAGAAGCCCAAATGTTCCTGTTTTCCTCTTGAATATTATTTACTCAAAGTCTGGTGACAAGTTTATGGGACAAGTCATGTATAGGTACTGTTACGGTTACACTGCAGAATAACAGGCAATGCATGACTAACAACCAAACTGGACAGATCAGAGGTAGAGGCTGAGTTGGGTTTGTAAGTTTTGCAGTGGAAGAACAATGGTAATTTCCAGGATGATGCTGTATCCCAGCTGCATGTCCTGGCCCATCCCACCTCCTCATCAGGTTAGACCGGCAAGGTCTCAGACCAAGAAATGAGAAAGTTTGTTACTTCCTGTGCTGTGAATGATGGTTTCAACTTTCCTAAGTAGCATCCAAAGTTAATATACTGTTCATTAAAAAAAACCACCTCCAACAAAATGCGTGTGATGGCTTTAGTCTTACCTAATGGTAACAATTTGGCCAATATCCAGTTCCAAGTCATTCAGTTGTGCGATGAATACAGCTGCTACTGCTTCGTAAAGAGCTGTGCCGTCCATGTTGATGGTAGCTCCAACTGGAAGAACGAACCTGGTAATTCTTCTGTCGATGAGGTTTTTTTCTTCTGCACAGCGGAAGGTGACAGGCAAAGTTGCTGAACTGGCACGCAGATAAACACATATAGTAAGTGCAGGCAGTGTCATACCATTTCCTTAATCTCTCCTTTTCCTCAGAGCCTGGTCTGCTCTAAGGCTCAAATGGAGATCTAAGGCAGGCACGATGGCTGCACAATGAAAAAGCAAAGCAACTTTTGTTATCTCTTCTGATTATGGGACCAATTATAAACAAGTCTTAGTTATCTGCACCATTACACGACAAATTCGTCATGATGTGTGTAGTCAGAGGAACAGTGCAAGAGCTTAAACGATGGCAAGCCTGTGACTAATGAACTGAATAGCAAAGAACTGTCTCTGCCTGGGAGGGACAGACTGTTGTTTGTAGACTGTCAAGGCAATCTACAATGCCCCTCTGAGTGCCACAGAAATAATGATGAAAGTAGTGTTTCAACCTCCAGGGGATTGAGAATTGCCTAGGTGAAATCTGGGTATGTAACAAAGTAGCAATACAATGAGAGCACAAGCAATTCAATTACTACTACAAGCATTACAGAAAATAAATGTGTCTTTTGTTTACCTGGAAGAAATCATGAGGGCTGTCAGAAGTGCCTGAGCCATCCCCATGGCAAACCGAAAAGGATTCTTCCTTACTATTACTAAATAGATCAGTGGCAGAATTATAGTGGAATGGATTGCAAGTCTGCAAAATAAAATGGACTAGTTAAACAACTGGGTTCACCTCATTGCCTTGTTTTAGTAAGATGGTTGTAATAGGTATCTTGTTCTGTCCTTAAGTACACCTATGAAACATGTAAGGTGACTCTAGTGACACCTATGTCAAAAATTTAGAGAGTATACCAACTTAAAAAAAA
This sequence comes from Brachypteracias leptosomus, assembly GCA_013401335.1. Taxonomy (NCBI): domain Eukaryota; kingdom Metazoa; phylum Chordata; class Aves; order Coraciiformes; family Brachypteraciidae; genus Brachypteracias; species Brachypteracias leptosomus. The sequence goes on from VYZX01006367.1 coordinate 3,768, forward strand.
AGCAGACTAATGCTGTTCTACACTTTTTTTTGGAAGGGAGAAAGAGATAATGAATTGTCTCTCTTTCCAAAATAGAACAAGAATTAACTAATAACTTGGAAAGAATTGTAAGCTGATGAAGATGAGAAAGCTAAAGTAATAAATAATATTTAAACTGATACACAGAGGGTGATTTGAAAAAGCACTAAACCACTTCACCCTCCTGACAAAACAATACAATGCAGACGAGAGAAAAAAACAGAAAAAACAACCAAATTATTTTTCTAAATTTATAGAACACATTTTGGAATTAAGTGTAAATATGTTTCCTAGTCAGGGACGGATGAAGTCCACATCCTTCTGCAGAAACTTCAAACATGATCCTATTAAAAAATCCACACTTCCTTTGTGGAAAACTGTGTAAGCCTAGGTCTAGAGGTATTTCAGACTGTACAAATGAGACATATGTATTCTCACCATCTTTGGTGTTGTAAGATGCTGAAATATTGTCTTTTGAAACTTAAATTTTAAAAATTGTGTTGACATGCAAAATCAAACTGTCGCCTTGACTTCAGCTGCTCAGGTGTACTTGCCCAGATATTTAGGTGGGTCTCAAAGACAAATTCATATTTCAACTTATGTATTAGTTTTGAACATTGTGCATTAATTCTGAAGGTATATGAATGCAGAGCTTTGTGGGCGTTATGATTAGAAGTAAATAGCCTGCTGTTAAGTATATTTGAAATGAAATATATGTAAAGAGTCTGTGAAATATTTCCTATGTTCCAAAGTCACAAGCAATTATAGTAACCTCTGCTTCTTGTGAAAAGAAATTATCATAGCCTGGAAACATAAAGACCAGAACTGATGTCATATATGACCCTGGAATTTTTATTTTTGTCCTAACAAGCTGTTCTTGTGAATGTTACTGTGTTGTAATAGTGCTTTATGATTTCAGAACAGCTGATAAAGATAGTGATAAATCACGGTACCATTTGTTCTGCCAAAAACAGGCAATTAAGAGAGCAGTAGCCAGTATGGAAATCCACAACAGCACCAAAAATCACTCACAAAACGTAACTATTTGCTCCCTTGGTTAAAAGCAATAGGCATTAAAGTTTTCATGATGTATGTGAACAAATGATACATTTAGTGGAATGTAAATAACAGCATGCAACATGTATTTATAAAATTTTTTAAAGAACTCTAGAAAGAAACCTAATGATTTATACAATGGTGACCAAGAACAAACTGAATTCTGCAGAACATACAGAAAAAAATATAAAGTTGTATGGGTGTTGTTGGGTGTCTTAACAAAATGTTGATGAGAGCAACAAGTATGTCTACATCTAGAAGCATACTGACTTTCAAATACCTATTTTGAAAAATTTAGATCTGCACTTTTTCAGTGGCAGCATGAACATGGCATTATCCAAAATAAAGTATTTGTGCATATCTGCTTTGCTAGTACTGATTGCCACTGCCGACTGTAATGAAACAAACTTGAAGTAATATTTATTTTCACGCATGAAATGCAACTCACAACAAGCAACAGAATTTTTTTGTATCAAAACCTGTAATCAGCAACTGAAAAGAGAAATTCTAATAGTGTTTGTAGTGGGTCTGTCTGAGCTGATTTTCCCCATACAGCCCTCATGCTGCAGTATTGGGAGCCAGAGGGTGTTGACAGNTTTTAAGATAGGAAGAATCTTGTCCTCAGAATCCCAAACTGGCATTCCTTACAGCTTCCAGAGATGCATCTGCCTTGCTGTTTTCAGAAGAGACAAAGGCACAGGCAAAAGGGAGTCTGCTTACTGCAGCTTCCTTTATTTTCTTCTCTCCAATTGAGGCTGTGAGTCTGCTGGCACTTCTATTATGCCTCCTATTTTGATTTTCCTCCTCTGTGACATGTCATCCTAACACGGCAACCATTAAAAATGAGAGGCTGAAGATATTCAGTGGCCAATTTTAGCAGAGGCACTGGGGGAAGTATGTTTCCTCATGGTGACCTAGATGAGACATAAAGACTGAGGCATGTTGCAGACAATGGTGGGTGAGAGGTGGTAAGGCTAAGAATGTGAAAGGTCATGAATAATAAAGCTGTGAAGAAAATGAGATAGAAGACAAGCTGGAGAGGTAAGTTAAAGGAAAGGAAGAGGAGGATAAGACACGCCAGATCTCATGCTCTTGCACGTTTTTCTTGATAGAGTATACAAGAAATATGTTTAAGATAACCTGCAATTCTCAGGATTAAGCTTAAAGAGAGGACGATAGTCAGCTACAGAAGATGCTGATGAACAGAACACACTGCAAACAGGCAAGGTCAAGCAAATAAGGATGAAAACCAAAAAGATGGTGGGAACAGCAGTGTTTAAGAAACCAAAACAAAGAAAGAGCACAACTTCCCTGTTTGCTGAGAGGTGGGAAAAAGGATATTTTTGCAGGCTGAAAAATGTAGAACAAGCACCTTGTCCCTGCAGCCTCTAGCCTTGTGTGTACATTGTCATCTTTGCTCCTATGATCTGATTACAATACAGCCAATTTTTCAGAGAATGCGCTGCTGTTAGCCCTTCTCCACAATACTTTGAGCATCACCCACTGCAGGCTATCCTGTAAGAGAGAGAAATCCTGCAGAGACCTACCCTAACACCCATCAGGGAAAACAGTGGCATGTGCAATGGAGTTCAGTGGAACAGAGACTTTTTCTCTACAAGGATGTAAAGGTGGGCATCCATCTTTTTGATAGCACCTGAGAACCTAGTTAAAATTGCTGTGCTTATCAAGCCCATGGTTACCAGCTAAACAGAAGTCTCTATGTGGTGGTAGTTTACTTTGCTATGGAAGCACTCTGGAGAAGGCACTGTGTCTTCACACACATCTTATGGAAGATAAGCCCTGTCACAGTACAAATCATAACCATTAAAAGGTAAACAGCCATAAAGCTTGCTTATCAGATCTAAAACTGTAAAACTTGCTATCTGATTTAAAACAGAAGTCCAAGGGCAGTAATAATGCATCCAACATATTCCTCCTCTGAGTTACTTGGAGTGAATAACATAGAAAACCTGCAGAAGTTACATAGTGTGATTCTATAAATGACTCTACCTAATTTGTAGTCATGGTCTCATTTATAATTTATACAGAAAATATTAGTCTCCTGGTTTACAGTCTTTTGGTAAAAATCAACTTTTACATCCTTTAAAAATTTGATTTATTTTCCAAGTCTAAATGGAAACTCTCAAAAAACTGCATTATGCATTAGACAAACATAACCTGGACTCTTCTCTGTAACATTTTGAAAAAATCATGATTCAGTTTATTTCTGGGGCTGTAATTTTTACTTAGAAAGTCATTATATCTCAAATTATTTTTGAACAGCTAGTCCAAATATACTATCTTATGCATAAAACAAAACAATAACTTTGAAATAAATATGATTATCTAGCAAAGATCAATGCAAAAAAAAAAGAGAGAGAGATCCTTCTTGACTATTTATAGAGAGGTTTGTGTTTAAGACTAATATATTACTCTTCTCTCTGCTTGGCTGTCAGAAGGCGTGTGAATGACATTTGAAGAATAGCATGCATATGCATGAAATGAGGGGAAGGAAGCTCTTGAACAACTTTGGATCTAGCCTCTAGACAAAACATGAATAAATCCTTAGTATGCTGAAGGAATTACAGGAGTGGATGCTAAGGCAATGAACCAAGACAGCCTAGAAGTTATGCTTAGCTGAACTGGAAATGGAAATTTAAATGCATTTAACTTATTGGGACTGTGATACCCATTTATCTATCAAAAGGGTTCTTCGCAGGATAGTCTTCAGAGATATGTAATGATCTAGTATTATATCACTTGGAGCTGTTAAGTTGCCCCTTCTAAGGTTCCACGTCCACAAGACTCCTCACTGTGCAGGTGTAACCTTCTCCACCACAGACTGTTCTACACAGCCAAGGGTCTAGAAAAAGAATAGAAAAAATTTCTTGATGTTTAGCTAAATTGCTCAGATAGTAACTGTTGCTTTTGCAGCTTCACCAGATACCTTTGCCTGGAAAAAGTAACTGTCAAACAGTGCAGTCCCCAGGGCTTCTCTCAGTGTCAGCTGCCTGCTCTGCCCTGAGGTGGGGAAGGGCCAGTTTCCTCTTTGGCATCATGTGTTGTGCATGGCACTTACTGTGCATTTGCATTGGGCAGTGGAGCTGGGCCTGTGCTGGTACACCTTGAGCCCACAGAGGTTCCCAACTTAATCCAGGTATTTGTGTACTTTCAATAGGCTGGCAACCTCCAATAAACCACAATTCACAGCCTCACACTTTTCCAACTTCCTCTAAGTATCTAACAGAAGCATTACCACTCTCAAAAATACAATGATGATACCTGTTTCAGCACCAAGCTGAGAAGATGAAACAATACAAGAGCCTTTGCTTTTTGGTGTTTTAGAATGCAAGGCTACGACTTTTTAAAACAAAAGATGCACTCAGTAAAACATGCATTCAAAACATCTGACGTCTTCACATAATTTTCACTGACAAGAATTTTTATCTCTGACCTAGACAGGCTGAGTGTTGTGGATAACTGAGTAATAATCAACTGAGCTCTAAAACCTGCACACATTTCATTTCACCTTTAAGAAATTACATNTCTGAGTTACTTGGAGTGAATAACATAGAAAACCTGCAGAAGTTACATAGTGTGATTCTATAAATGACTCTACCTAATTTGTAGTCATGGTCTCATTTATAATTTATACAGAAAATATTAGTCTCCTGGTTTACAGTCTTTTGGTAAAAATCAACTTTTACATCCTTTAAAAATTTGATTTATTTTCCAAGTCTAAATGGAAACTCTCAAAAAACTGCATTATGCATTAGACAAACATAACCTGGACTCTTCTCTGTAACATTTTGAAAAAATCATGATTCAGTTTATTTCTGGGGCTGTAATTTTTACTTAGAAAGTCATTATATCTCAAATTATTTTTGAACAGCTAGTCCAAATATACTATCTTATGCATAAAACAAAACAATAACTTTGAAATAAATATGATTATCTAGCAAAGATCAATGCAAAAAAAAAAGAGAGAGAGATCCTTCTTGACTATTTATAGAGAGGTTTGTGTTTAAGACTAATATATTACTCTTCTCTCTGCTTGGCTGTCAGAAGGCGTGTGAATGACATTTGAAGAATAGCATGCATATGCATGAAATGAGGGGAAGGAAGCTCTTGAACAACTTTGGATCTAGCCTCTAGACAAAACATGAATAAATCCTTAGTATGCTGAAGGAATTACAGGAGTGGATGCTAAGGCAATGAACCAAGACAGCCTAGAAGTTATGCTTAGCTGAACTGGAAATGGAAATTTAAATGCATTTAACTTATTGGGACTGTGATACCCATTTATCTATCAAAAGGGTTCTTCGCAGGATAGTCTTCAGAGATATGTAATGATCTAGTATTATATCACTTGGAGCTGTTAAGTTGCCCCTTCTAAGGTTCCACGTCCACAAGACTCCTCACTGTGCAGGTGTAACCTTCTCCACCACAGACTGTTCTACACAGCCAAGGGTCTAGAAAAAGAATAGAAAAAATTTCTTGATGTTTAGCTAAATTGCTCAGATAGTAACTGTTGCTTTTGCAGCTTCACCAGATACCTTTGCCTGGAAAAAGTAACTGTCAAACAGTGCAGTCCCCAGGGCTTCTCTCAGTGTCAGCTGCCTGCTCTGCCCTGAGGTGGGGAAGGGCCAGTTTCCTCTTTGGCATCATGTGTTGTGCATGGCACTTACTGTGCATTTGCATTGGGCAGTGGAGCTGGGCCTGTGCTGGTACACCTTGAGCCCACAGAGGTTCCCAACTTAATCCAGGTATTTGTGTACTTTCAATAGGCTGGCAACCTCCAATAAACCACAATTCACAGCCTCACACTTTTCCAACTTCCTCTAAGTATCTAACAGAAGCATTACCACTCTCAAAAATACAATGATGATACCTGTTTCAGCACCAAGCTGAGAAGATGAAACAATACAAGAGCCTTTGCTTTTTGGTGTTTTAGAATGCAAGGCTACGACTTTTTAAAACAAAAGATGCACTCAGTAAAACATGCATTCAAAACATCTGACGTCTTCACATAATTTTCACTGACAAGAATTTTTATCTCTGACCTAGACAGGCTGAGTGTTGTGGATAACTGAGTAATAATCAACTGAGCTCTAAAACCTGCACACATTTCATTTCACCTTTAAGAAATTACATACCCACTTAGTACTGTAGCCATATAAAGACCCAGTTTACGGAAGATTTCCCAGTCCTCAACTTCTATTATTTTCCCAGCAATTAAAAACACAATACCAATTGGCATATACCTAGAAAGCAAAAAAAAAGCAATAAAAAATGCATTCTCAGAAATATTGTATGCTCACCATAGAATAACTTCTTGCATAGTATAACTTTTTACAACAGGTGGAAGATTTATTTTATATTTTACTACATAACTGATGATTTTAAAAATTCTATTATATAACTGACTTTACTCACTTGCAGAGAGATTACAACAGAGGCGATGAAAAAAGATTAGAAAATCAGAGTAAATGTAACTAGCAGTCTAACAAGCACTGTAGGATCTGGTGTCACAGAACACACAGAAGTTGGGAAAGGGCGTGGGCTTCACCTTACCGCAGCAAATATTTACACATAGCCATAAGCTTACTCAGAGGTGGAATTCTGCAGGGCTGAGACCAGTATCTGTGCATTCTGCAACCACACGCAGATGGGAAAGGTCTCCTGTGCTTACAGCAGCTGTCTTCCAGCACTGGGGGCTACCTGTGTGTCTCCTGCACAGAGATTTTAGTATCTTGGGGTAGTGCAGTCATCAGTGTGTTGCTTGATGGAGGAGTCCCTACCCCCTAGTAAGCTTACACAAGGCTATGCCTTACAGACGTGAGTAGCTGCATGGGCTACTGCCTACAGAAAATTCAAAGCAAAAATCAGGACTTATGCTACACCAGCTCCACTGCATGCCTCTTGGTACTGGAGAGCAGGCTGTCACAGAGACCAGCTGCCACTTCAGAGCTCTGAGTCGCATAATTTAATTTGTAAATACATAAAATGTAACCACTTAGAAATTATAAAATTATAAAAAGTTTGTGTGTGCTGTCTCACAAATAATACAGTACCTTGTCCTTGTGCAAAGCAAGGACTCCTAGTTCCTTCTGAGCCCTGAATCTGGTAAAAGCAGAACTAATTCCTCACACTGCCAGCATCAAGCTCTACCGTATCTCAGACAACAGCTCCCAGACCTGTAGAAACACAGGGAGCCAGTAGCCACAGTTCAGGCACATGCAAGGCCTAGTCAGCTATGAGTAGGATCCTGTATCTGTGGCATGTGCTAAGTCTCAGGTCTTGTTAGAGGTAATTTGCTGCAGAGTGAGACTGCCTATTTCATGGGGCTGTAATGCAGCTGGAGACTGAACCAGCTTCCCAGAACAGGACAAGCTGCAGAAACAGATTTATCTTTCTTTAAAGGCAGCAAGAAACATGCAACTAAACCCTGGATATGTTTATTGGTTTACAGGCATCTTGGTGTGCTGGGATGGAAGAAAAATCCATCGAAGGGCCAGATCTGATAAGCTATTGTTTGTGTGAAACGTGGATATGAGCAGAGTATTGTAGTAAATGGTAGAAGGCACTGCCCATGCAGGATCAAACTCTGGAAAGCATTGTGTGTGCTTATAGTCCTAACCCCATAACTTTGATCTACATGGACCAAAGCTCTGTGAATAGCTGTGAGATCCAACCAAACACTATCAGTCAAGTTGCTACATTTCTAAATTGTTTTTCCTAGCTGAGAATATCATGAGATAATATTGTGAGAAAGTTGTCTCAGAAAACCTATTAGCAGAAGGCAAATGGTGCTAAGTTGTATTTTGCATACCATTTTGGATTTTACTCTGTGCTCTATATTAATTTACATTTCTACAAGAACCTAGCTCCAAGGACAGCTATCCTGTGAAGATAATGCTGTCAGGGAATATTGTTCAAGACTGAGAAGGGCATGTGGGTGGTAATGCTTCTACAGCCCTCAGATTGCTAGGTACTGGTTTGATATAAACCTCTAGCAAGAATTTATGAAAACTTCAGGTTTCTTGTGTATCAATAGGACTGTTCCTTTAGTATATAGTAAGTGGAAGCCCTGTCTCCAGTTTCCTTAAAAAGACCAAATTCTGGAGAAATGAAACTTTTTACCAGTCTTTCTTTTAAAGTTGTTTGCTGTAAAGCACTATACAAAAGCAAATGTGAAGTATGAGTTGGCTCCTACCTCTTCAATGACAAAACCTACTTGAAGAAGTTGTTAGAAAATGCCAGTATGTCCTTGGACTTACCACATAATTATCTGAACTATTCTCATTGTAGCTTCGTTCAGTGCGTTGAAAAAATCCACAAGCACTTGTCCTTTCTCTCCCATCTTCCCAATAACCACTCCAAAAACAAGACAAAAGATGATCAACCCCAGCACATTGATGCCATCAGAATACATGCCCACGATTTTGTATTCTTGGGTTTTGTTCTATAGATTAGATTTAAGAGAAGAAAGTTACTATCTGAAAACACTGAATTTACTTTAAAGAGTTTTAAAATGAAAACACATTTAAATATTTCTTTGAAAAGACACATAGCTCTTCCCCAGTCATGCTACTCCCTTTCCAGCAGCACCAAGCAGGAAAGTTCAGGAACGAAGGTAGAACTAAACTGCCTTTTGAAAGTTTTGTATCTTAAAGCTATGAAAGGATCTGACCAAACCCTAGCAGGGGATAAAGCACTCCCCAATTTATGCTGCCCTTTCTATAGACTTTTGACCAAAGTATGGGAAGGTCACAGTTGTGCCTTCAATATACTAAAGACTTGTTCCGTACTGTGGAGAACAAAACACAGCTGATGTAGAATCTTTGTGGTTATTTCTGAGCAACTTGAGGGTTTGTGTCTGGATTTAAGATAAACAGTCCATTGAGTAAGAACTGAGACAATGGTGTCCAATTTTGCCCGAAGTTTAAAATCTATTGTTCAGCTGAAATCAATGAAATTACATAATTCACAGCAGAACTGGATGTATATAACATAAAAATCCTACTAAATAGGTTGGTAGTCACACTTCCTCTGTGTTTGTGCAGTACAAATATATGAAGGAAAGGGTGTCATTCTTCACCACTACATCCTGCTTCAGGATTTAATTAATGTCTTTTCACACATCTCATGTTCCCATGCTCTCATTACTATCAGATGAAATTTGGAAGGAGCATGATAAAATGCGTATTGATTGGGTACTATCCAATACTGTGTTTATATTCTTTTGAACTCCTTTCTCCCTCTCCTCCAGTGTAAGTCTAGGCTTTTTAAGCCATGAACACCCCTGAGCTTTCCACACCTCTAATCAGAGGTTTGTTAAACCTCTTCTTCACTTTTGTCTCTCTACATTCTTTTTCCAGGACAACAAGCTATTAATTAGCAAATGCCCTTCATTGTTTTGCTTTCCATTAAAGAAATTTATTATGATTTTCTATTCCATTCTGCAGTGCTTACAGTTATCTTGTTGCTGCTCAAACATCTCATGCTGATATACAGCTAGCCTTTCCACAGTGACTGTATTCTTTAATTTTTCAACAAGTTGACAACTCATCAGCATATACATTTAATGAGGTATATGAATGGATTATTTTATCACACCATCTATTTGGGCTGTTTAATCACCAGTGGAGTCCTCTGGTGTTCTTAAACCTACTTGAAGATCCTCATAATCACCTCTATGATTTACTTATTAAGTTTTGTGCCCTTGCTAAAATCTGTGTACCCTTTCCTTCCCTTTCTCAATCACTAAGCACATCAACTAGATTAATTTATTCTATGTTCTTTCTCCCCACTTCATATATTATGAAGGAATATAACAATAAAGGTCACACCTCTGAAGCCTCTGCTGTCGTAGCAGTTGTAACAGGTTCTTCTGTAAATGTGGAACTATTTTTATCCACGCCAGTTGTAGCTTCAGCTTTTTCACGTTTGGTTTTATACTGGAAAAGTTTTTTAAAAAATAGAACAACTTATTTAGAAACATGCAGAAACTGAAGAATGGACAAAGGCATAACCTTTGTGCAGTAAAAATAAAGGGGAAATTAACCAATCTGACTTGAAGGTAGCAAACATAGGCAAATACATTATTTCCAAATCCATGTGAGCCATTGCAGTTCTGTACTTCAGATGTTGTAGATCAAACAAGTGGTTCACGGATAATATGCTATGAACTTAGGCTCTCAAGTGCCCTGTGGACATGGTGCATTCTTGTGGGGATGAGATACACCTCCTGACAATGGCAAGGGAACATTTTGCTGGGACAGATAGTCTGGAGAGAAACACTGACAGCCACTGCAGGAGATGTCTGTAGAGCAGATGCACCTGACACAAACAGATCCTGGTAGTGTGGTTAGCATAACTAACATCATTATATAAGGCAAGCGGCCAATTCTCTGTGGTTGAGCTGTTCACATACTTGTTCTCTTTCGCCTCATTATCAGACCTTGAAGGTCCTGTGCACCAAGTACACAAATCAAATAGACTTCTTCTTCCCTTTGCTACTCGTCTCAAGATTCCTGAATGCCATGCCAAATACTCCCCTCTTTACTGGCCTGGAAAGTCCCAGGCACCCAGCCAGCCAGGTGTTGTCGATGACCTCCTCGCAGAACAGGGGAGTGTTAATAGCAGCCAGAGCACTGTCTGTAGAACCAAGCAGTCACAAGTCCTGAGGAGAAACCTGGACAGCAGCTGCTGCTGGACAGTAGGAACAAGACCCCTTGGTGGCCCAGCACACTTCTACTGTCATCTACTTCCTCTGAGGACTGGGAAAGTGACTCATACTCTTTTATATGTTTTTCATGTCTAGATTATGATTGCTGTGTTGATACAGCAAACCACGTATTAAGATTTGACCCAATCTGCAGAGGTCCAGGTGACTTGAAACCATAAACAAAGTGGTGCTATTATAAAATTGTACTACACTGATTCTGCTTACAGGAACCCTGTGCTATTCTGATTATAAGTTCTGTGTTATACTAATCATAATATTCTGTTAGGAAAGCAAAACTTTAAGTGTAACTATGATTTAGCGTTATCATTCTGCCAAAGATCCCTAAAAGAACCAATCCGTCCCCTTAGTGTCAGGTGCCAGTAATTAACCTGGGAGAAAAATGACATGAAGAAGTTTTATAAACTGGAAATACATTCAGTGCTGTGCACAGCAGGACAGTTAACATCATTTCCTGGGAAAGGTTAACCACCACACATACAAACCTCAGGTAAATTGGTAGGCAGCTGCTGTGAAATACAAAAAAGGGAGGCAGAGAGCATCACAAAAACCAGCTGATACATTTACAGGTAAAGATGACTGAATCTGAAGTAAATCAGACAAATAGACAGCAAATATCATCTTGCAAATCTCACTTTTTCTAAAAGATATCTCAGATAGGCTCTACTAATTGCCAGACTTTCTTTTAATATGGATCATCAGGTCTGGCAATGGACATTAGATATGAGATACATTGGTGTGAGAGCTAAGTTATGCAGATTTTATCAGACACTGAGGGTTTTTAAGCACAAGGAAACAGATCCTCATGACATGGTTCTTCTAACTCTGCCTGTCCCAAAAGGAAAAATCTTGTCTTACACATGCTTGGTTTCTGCACCCAGCTCCTAAACACTGTCTTTTTGTAAGGGATGATCCAGGACTTAACAGCTGATAACAGTGTTTATCGTAATGGAAATGAAACAAAGATGCCTTAAAAAAAAAAGTCTTTTTATGGGACATAAAGATACTCCTGGACTTCTCAGAAATAATTCTTACCTGACATAGTTTTGGGGGCCATAAAAGAAGAAGATGTTTGAACTCACCTGTTGAAAACAGGCCTGGACAAGGTTTTCTGGGAACATATTCCTGTCGAAAAAGTAGAGGCATTCCAGCATTATAGCATACTAGGAACAAACTGTTTGTATAAACAAAATGGTAAAATCTGCTGCTTGAAAAATAGATCAGGTATTGTTCCTTTATTGAAAAAGCTGTGTATTTAGCACCATCAGATATAAAGTACAAAAAAACTAGGGGTTCAGGATTCTCAATGATCAGTTTACTGTTTTCCTACTGTTGAATTTTCGGGTTTATTTTGAGCTACTAAACCCAGTTGTTATTTTCCCATATCATCTCCATCATTTGCATAAGGAATACAGGACACACCATTTTTATAGTACTTTTCAAATATAGGCAGAAAAAAACCCAGTAACTGTGATAAGCACTGTTTTGGAAGAATGAGATATTTGGTGTGCTCTATTGTAGTTTTGAATTCAGACATTAATCTTGGCTGATGGAAGATTCCCAAATGTTATTCCAGGTTCAAGAACCATTTTTGCATACTGAAAAATGAGGAAATTGAATCAGAAGCAGTACAATCCAGTTATGTGCCTCCTTTCCAATTGCCAATTTCCGACCCAAACAGTTGCAGGAAAAATCATTAATTAGTTATTTACTGAATACCCAGTCCAGTGTGGAGAAAAGCAGTTTATATATTGAAGTAGAAGTCTTTATCTCCTTTCCTTGTCTTTCACAAACTCCTGCCTTTATTTTTCAACTTTTAAAGCAACATTTCTCCAAAGGCAAGAGTAGTTTGCACAAGCCTGGGATTTTTTTAGTCTTTATAAGACTGTCTGGATTTGGATTTTAAATTTGATTAATACTGATAAGTAGGAAAAGTAACTATAACTCCTTTAAAAGAGAACTCCTAATTTACAGCTTTAAATTTGTTTAGAAGAAGTTGAGCTATGAACTGTAGCAAAAACCCTGAACTACTCTGAATTACAGTTCACATCTCTTCTTACTACAAGAAGACTTTATTGTGCATGGAACTACATCAGCCCTGTGAATATGTGTGGAAATGTTCACATGGAAGTTACTGGTAACAGACTGGATTAGATTTGATAATGCAGCTGATCGCACTGTTCCCCTCATTGTCTCCTGGGCAAGGGAACATGAAGAATGAGATGAGCCATACAAAGAGCTGCCATTCTGGTCATGCACAGGTAGGAGAGGACAGAGGCTGAGAAGAGCTGTTGACTGTTGGGGCTTTGGGGTTGACTGTTAACTATCTCACATACAAACCTCAGAGAAATTAAGTTTTTCCCAAAGAGGTTTACCTTGGTCTGTGCCGAGGCAGAGATGCCTAGGATGACAGGAGACAATTAAACAGGATAATGACTTTTTCAAGGCAGATATACACATATATGTATATATGCATGTGTATATTTTACAAATGCCTAAGAACTGTGTATTTGGAGTTGCCTCTGCAAAGGACAAAAGAAATGCTGAGAAAGCCAATTTTAGGTACGTGGCAGTTGATTCTTACATGGTAGATTAAGTAAAAATTCTACAAAAAGAAAATAATGGGCAGGACTAGTGATACAAAATAGAGACTAATTGCAGTTGGAGAAAAAGACAATCCACAGAAACATTTTTGAGGGAACTATTTAGCCACTATTAGAAATGCAGCCCTTTTTTTGTCAATTTTTTCTAATTCTTTAAACACGTTAGCTCTGAAAATCTGCTCAAGTCTTCTGCAGGCTCTTTTAGGGGTTTCCTTCTTGTAACCACTTCAAGTATCTATAATTTTCCAGGATGCCGATGGGAAATGTCTCATTATAAGGTTGTCTAAGATACCAGTGATGCAGAAAATTTGTTCACTGTGCAACCCTAAGAAAATTTTGCCTACTGTACCTGCTACCCCACATCCTGCCTTAAGGAGGGGAAACATAACTGCAAATTCAGGTGGTTGTCTATGCTAGATGACACAGAAGCTGTAACCTACCAACCATTCAATCCTTTCCGGGTATTTTCTTCATAACAGGTATATCTTGCCTACAAATTCCCTCCTGCAAAGGAGGGATTTTTTGGTGTCATTGGTTTATTAACCAAAGTCTATGGTGTAAAGAGATATATTTTTAACAAACTGTTCTGAATATACTCTAAAATGTCAAACTGTTGGAATACAAGTTACCCTCTCCTTATTCATCCAAACAACACTAGAAAGCATTTTTGCTGTATTACCATCACGACTTCATTTGTATTTGTTTGGATTTCTGCAACAAGGTTATGACTAAAAAAGAAAACCTCACCTGATCAGATCCAGCATGGCATCGACAGTACTGACTTCTGGGGTGCTTCCCACTCTGTCGATCTCACTTGCTGTTTGAGGCACTCCAGGTTTAATGGTCACAACTAAGACAATCCCTGCAGAAGGAGAACCCGAGAAGAGCTCACAGTGCAAGCAGAGACATTAGTGCATCCTGCCTCAGTGTATCCTGTGTAGCTAAATTCTTCGTGAGCTAAGCTCACCAAATGCTTTCCTTGGGTGCTCATGGATGGCTGTTCAGAAAAGACCAATCTACAGGTGGTATCCTTAAAAGCATGGGTGCCCTCAACGCAGGAGCTGTTTGCTGCCTTGCCACTGGACTTGGGCACTCAGTTCTGGTTTTGCGTGTATGGCACTAAGTCACTATTGCTCACCAAGGGGGTAAATTACTCCAGCTGAGCTTCAGCTGAAGTGTTCTGCTGCCTCCGCATGGTGGTATTTTGAATTGCTATTTACCTTTTTCTTTATGCAGTTCTTCTTGTTACCAACTAGCTTTCAGATATGAATGCAAATGTGTCATCCTGTGACCCCAAAGTACAACAGGATGTTTTGGTAAAGTTAGTTAGCAATAAAGTTGCATAAGAAAAGCGCTTCAGAAACAGACAAATAAAAACTTTTGGGAAGAAATACTAGCTTTGACCTTGTAAATATTGAAATCAGTGGCAAATTTTCCACTTACTTTAGTGGCTTTATTTTAGGCATTTTAATGTTATATGAAATACTAGGCCTTTCCAAATGGACATATTTTTTATTTTCTCCTCCAAATCCAAACAGATCTAAAGGAAATGAAACTACAAAATCTCAGTGTAGGGAGAAAGAGGCATTTGGTTCATTCTTCAGCCAGCCAGTAGCAAGGCTTTCTAACGACTCTGTGATTAAAAGCAGAACGGAGTTTGTGTCAGTCTGCACAATTAATCGTATCGTAGTATCACAGAACAACTTAGAATAGCAGGGACCTATGGAGATTGTGTGGCTTAACTCTCCTCTCAGGGTAGGGACAATTTCAAAGTTAGATACTTATTAATGTTAGTCTTCATTTTCCTCACTATGTATTCACAGAAAATTCCCTGACAGATGAGATAGCCTAAATGGTGTAACTACAGTGATATACTACTATGCATGATACAACCTCTAGAAATTATTCTGGCCTTATATGTCTGTATGTGATTCTTTTTCTGTTATTAAATACTGCTTTGCTTTAGAAGTAGGACACATAT
Source organism: Brachypteracias leptosomus (assembly GCA_013401335.1). NCBI lineage: Eukaryota > Metazoa > Chordata > Aves > Coraciiformes > Brachypteraciidae > Brachypteracias > Brachypteracias leptosomus. The sequence continues at coordinate 19,174 of VYZX01006367.1, forward strand.
GATGTACATTTTGTCCTGCAGATAATTACATATTTCTTTTTAGTGGGTGTATCTAGGCACAGTATTCAGTAAGGCTCAATAAAATACAAAGATCAGTCATGAACTACATGACAGCAGAGTTAAAATTTTATTTCGTATTTAAGAAGGCAGGCTGAAGATGTTTGCTTAAGTAAATATGGAAGATTTCAAGGCTGCTTGTAGGGAATGAACTTTCTGCAAGAGGAGATGTGGACTCCAGAGAGGTAGGAGTGAGCCTGGCAGTGACAGTGTGGACAAAAACCTTTTCGGAAGTAAATGAGATGATATGGAAAGCAACAGTTTCTGTTATTCTTTTAGGTGAGTCATACACATTCTCGCACGTAAGGATCAGCAACAATCTCTGATTTTGCTACTGAGGAAATTCACTTTATAGCTAAGGCTGGCCTTTGATGTGCATTCAGCTTTCCCACTGTTGGTTACTGTTCACTTAAGCAGACAGTTTCTAATCTTCCCTGGGCTGACACGTATGGTAAAACTGCCCGTGGCTTTGTATTGGGTGTAAGCTGTGAACAGCAGGACTAATTTCTCCGTTTCTGGCTACAAGTATGTCAAGGTGTCTGGTATGATTACTGTCTCTTCTCCCCATCCTGATTCAGGAAAGCAGTAATGTTACAGTGCTGTATACTTGTAATTAGGGAAATCTGAGGATTTTAGAAGTTAGAATATCACAGAGTACCTAGTATTACAGCAATGACTGTAGTGCAGAAATAATATACAACTGCTCGCAAACCAATCTTCCCAGAAACACTGGAATCCAAAGCAGCAACACCTGCAAAAAGAAATGCAAAAATAAAACACAAAAAAAACAGTCTTAGAAGAAATTTGCTATTTTTGTAGAAACAATTATTCACTGTCTCTTATTTCTATGTAGGATATTTTTTCTTATTCAAGACATTTCTAAATACCCAATTGCCAGTTGTACTTCTGAAAGATGTCTTTAGCAGACCAATATATTTGCTTCTGCTTCTCTGCAAACATTTGGTTTCCCTGGATTTTTCTAGGAAAAAGATAGGTTAGCTTTTCTGATTCCTTGATGTTCATGACAAGTTACACTTGTTTGGTTTATGAAAGTATATTACAATTTATTTCCATATTCATTTAAGTAATAGCTTCACTTTCTTCAGATCTGTAACATTTTGGCTTTAAAACTAAAAGCCATGGGAAGGGAGCTGCTCAGGGCTGTTACCGCAAGTTGCTCAAAGGCACATACAAAAAAGTAAAGCTCATTCCTGGTGGGCTCACCTTCATCAACAGGTTTACATTTTTTTTAAATACCAAAGCTTTAATAAAATCTGGGTGTTCTCTCTCCTCTGCCTGCATTTGTCTTTGCCAGGAATTGAGTGTAGTTTTTGTTAATGAAGATGGGGAAAATGCTGAGGCAGGCATTATNTGGGTGTAAGCTGTGAACAGCAGGACTAATTTCTCCGTTTCTGGCTACAAGTATGTCAAGGTGTCTGGTATGATTACTGTCTCTTCTCCCCATCCTGATTCAGGAAAGCAGTAATGTTACAGTGCTGTATACTTGTAATTAGGGAAATCTGAGGATTTTAGAAGTTAGAATATCACAGAGTACCTAGTATTACAGCAATGACTGTAGTGCAGAAATAATATACAACTGCTCGCAAACCAATCTTCCCAGAAACACTGGAATCCAAAGCAGCAACACCTGCAAAAAGAAATGCAAAAATAAAACACAAAAAAAACAGTCTTAGAAGAAATTTGCTATTTTTGTAGAAACAATTATTCACTGTCTCTTATTTCTATGTAGGATATTTTTTCTTATTCAAGACATTTCTAAATACCCAATTGCCAGTTGTACTTCTGAAAGATGTCTTTAGCAGACCAATATATTTGCTTCTGCTTCTCTGCAAACATTTGGTTTCCCTGGATTTTTCTAGGAAAAAGATAGGTTAGCTTTTCTGATTCCTTGATGTTCATGACAAGTTACACTTGTTTGGTTTATGAAAGTATATTACAATTTATTTCCATATTCATTTAAGTAATAGCTTCACTTTCTTCAGATCTGTAACATTTTGGCTTTAAAACTAAAAGCCATGGGAAGGGAGCTGCTCAGGGCTGTTACCGCAAGTTGCTCAAAGGCACATACAAAAAAGTAAAGCTCATTCCTGGTGGGCTCACCTTCATCAACAGGTTTACATTTTTTTTAAATACCAAAGCTTTAATAAAATCTGGGTGTTCTCTCTCCTCTGCCTGCATTTGTCTTTGCCAGGAATTGAGTGTAGTTTTTGTTAATGAAGATGGGGAAAATGCTGAGGCAGGCATTATACTGAGGTCAATTTAACTTCTGGCAACAATATTTTATCAAACACCTCATGAAGTGTTTTTTAATTGTTTAATAAAAGATTTACAGATATATCTGTACACATGCAATTAAGTAACCAGGGTAAAATGAGCACTGCGACTGTGAAACTTGACTGTCTATAACCACACTAGTTAATAATTCACTGCTATCTCTTTATAATACATTTGTGATCCATTTTTATTTTTATGTTTATTGAGTCAGATAATAAAAGATTGGCCAGATTCCCTTGTATAGGAAAGCAAAATATTCAACCTCAGAGAAGTATGATTTTGTAGGAAAATGAAGTTTCAAAAACTAAGGAATAAAAATCAGAAGATTTTCCTTACACAAAATGTAACTTACTGATCTTTGAGCTCAAAAGGGATCTTAGCAAGCATACTTTAACCATGTGTTGATGGTCTTTCAGAAGGTATATTAACAGCAGTAACAACTTGTGCCTAGAGCATTCATATAATGCCTTACTTGTTCTGTTAATTGTTATTCAAAATGCAAACAGTACTGGGAGGATAGAATGAAGGTTATTTTATTTCATCGTCTATTTGATTATTTTGGGGTCTTCCATAGGATAGTGTATCATCAGAACGAGTACAGAAGAACTACATATACATGCAGAAATCACTATGTAAAGACTAACTCCCTTGTACTGCAAATAAAGAAAATAAAAAGAACTATTCATATGGCAAGGGAATACAGACCAGTGCACAGGAAAAAGCAAGGCCACAACTACTACAGGAGGTTGTCAGCGCTAAGGATATTGTTTGAGGCACAAACAACAGAATGGACACTGAATTTGGGCTATCATTTTTCTCCCCATCCTGACTCAGGAAATTAGTAATGTCACAGTGCTGTATACTTGTAATTAGGGAAATCTGAGGATTTTAGAAGTTAGAATATCACAGAGTACCTAGTATTACAGTATTCCCTGGGAACTGGGAAAAAACAGGTAGAAAGGAGGACTTTTGCATTGCTGTGGGCTCAGCTGTGGAAATTATGGCAGTGAGAACTTGAGAACGAATAGTATCAAATAATGGGTTCTGTGAACAATAGAAGAGCTGGTTTCAAAGTCCATTAATGCTGAAACTTTTGCACCTGACATATTAACTTAGAAGACTTTACATTATATTTTTAAAACAGAGCAAACTGCTATTGCCACAGTTCCATCTTTTACTGAAAAGTTCATAAAAACTAGAAATTATGGAATTTTATTCTAAACATTGTATCAACTGTCAATAGTGGTCAGACAGACAGTGGAGGCAAGGTAATAATCTTTTCATGAGATGGCGTGTTTCACAAAGCCTGCCTTAAGATTTTTTTGCTGACAGTCTTGCTGACTCAGCCAAGGGCTTAATAAACATGCACCATTATTTCCCTGGAGTGCTCAGTTATAAAGATTCCACAACTGACATGAGGTTCCTGTGACAGCCATTCTTCTGGCTCCAAACGAAATCGCTTTGCAAACTGTTAAGCTCCCTGGAGTTACAGAGGTGTAATCAAGGGAAAACTTTGCCCCTGCTTTTTAAACTGGATAATGATCCTGTGAGTGAGTGAGCTGTGCTAGAATCCAGCATGTGCTTTCACTGTCATGTGAGTGCTGCTTTGCTAGTAGCTATAAAAACAAAAACAAGTAAATCATTCAGGCAGAAATGACTGAATGAGTATGCTCTGAGGATGACAAGTGGGGGATTGGTTTTTTTTTAAACTGCTGTACTCTGAAATAAAACTGCATTCAGGATTACACTTCCATTTAGAGAATGAAGTAGCATTCACTACAAGTGCCACAGACACAGGTTTGCAGTGGGTCCTTTATGCTGCTAAGCTCATTTTTTCATGTTAGCTTATTACACATAGGAAAACACCATATTTAAAAATAGATTTCCCTCCAGATGTCCCTCCTGCTGTCATTAGTGAGCAATTGAGAATAGATTATAATTGATATCTACTGGCCTTCTCAAGGTGACTGAAAATTAAATTTCCTTTGAAATAATATCATGGCTTTACAATTTCTTCAGATGTAACTGAAAGAGTTAATACAGGATGTATTAAAGCATACAATTAACACTGATTTCAGTTCATAAGGGAACATTTCTCAAACTAAGATGGCACACATGCTACTCAAAATGGAAAGCCTGCAGTGTTGTTAAGTAAAGATCACAGAAACAGTGTAATTAAACTTGTGTATCTCCTGTGGATTACCACTAAGCTTTTATAACTATTTTATTTGCTCTTTCCTTCCCTCAACCTATTCCCAGTTTTAAATTGTTTAAACAAGTTTGAGCAGATAAACTGTAAATATAGTTTACTGTACAGAACTTAAACAGGCATGATGGATTATCCTCCATTCTAGGGCATTTCAAAAATGCAGTATTTCAGATTAGTTCCTTAAATTGTCCTACAAGAGATGTTCTAATTCAGCTACAGCCACTGAAGCATGAAATACAATTCTGTGGCTGCAATACACAAGACTTAAAGAAAGATGATCACAAAAGACACCAACTGGTGTTAAAACCTGTTATCTATCTCTCTGCCCATATTATTCTAGAAAAACAGAGTTGAGGTTTAAGATTTTCCCTTTTAGTTTTTCACAAACGGTTAGTAAGATCTTTGGAAATACAAATAATGCATAATGTTTCAGGTAAAGAAACCAGTACTGGAGCCAGGTAAACCATTCAGACAAATTCATAGTCACAAACCAGACTTGTTCACCACTTCCAAATGGCCCCTGAAATTTGAAATACCCACAGGTTTTTGTTGAATAAAAATCCAGCTGAAGTCTTTCAAATCCTGCTCTTGTGTGTCAGCAAAACTGCTGTGGAGCAGTGTAATTATATATCTCTGCATCAGGTGAAGTACTGTGGAGTTGCTAACAAATCCTAGAGAAACATGCTTCAAATTTACTGTTTCTGAGCCATTTATTCAGATAATAGGGAATTCCTATTCTCTTCCTCCACAGAAGGAGTGGAAAGTGCCACCAACTAGCTACATTGTCATGTAGCAATTCCAAACTACTTGTAAGGAAATACCTTCCACCATCTGTGTAAGTAGATTGCAGACTGTGTTGTCTGAGTGTTGCTGAGGACAAAAGCTAAGTAGGAGAGAGAAGTACTGAACGTGTACAGAGGCTGTAGAAATAGTCCAAAGCCACAGCAGTTAACATAGAATGAAACATAAAGAAACCAGTTGTTTCAGTTTATAGCAATATCAAGCTACTAGTTTAGACTGAAGCCTCTGCGACATGAAATTATTCTGCACCTGGATATTATAAAGCTTTTTTATTTTTCTCTAAAACTGGCCATTTACATAGAATTAAGAACAATGGCAGTTCTAAGTAGCAACCTATAAAGTCAGGTAAAAAATCAAGAACTCATTAATACTAATCTTTTCATTTTACTTAATGGAATATAGGAGAGGTAGCCACTTACGGTGTGTTAATGAAACCATCAAAGATGTTGAAAGGTTACTACCCCATTAGCTCCTCCTCTTATTTTGCTCCTGTCTATTGGAATGACCTGAATTTCCTACGTAAAATAGAAATTTTATGTTGGTATCAGCATTTGTGAACCTCATAATAAAATCTGTTATAGAACTACATTTTTGTACAGAATGAAGTGGACAGCCAAGTGGCTATCATTACAGAAAAACTACCAACACTTTAGAGAGACCTACCGTCTGGGGTAGAACACTCATTCTGCACCACAGGTACCAACTCTGGTCAGAAACCGAAACTGTGTGATGCACAAATTATAGATTTTTCTCCTCTCTGAGATATGTACAGTTGGGATAAATATTTTAAACTGAAGCAAGCATATCAGTACCCAACATGACTAAAAGCCAAGTAAACAGAATGCTCTCTGTAGAAGATGGCATTGCAGTGTGTTGTTGAGTGGTTCAAAAGTCTTTGGTGTGAGGTATAACACTGTAATTTTAGAGTTGTTCACTGCACTCTGTTAATCTTGTATTCCTGTGAGATATGGAAGTGAAAAGGGTTGTGTTAAGGACTGGAAACAATCATGGGGCTCTTCTGACTTCCAGTGATTTAGCCTTACTGTTTCCCTGGGGGATACCATCTACATCCTTAGAGTTTGTCATACAGTTCTACAGAGCTGTCCCAACTGAGCACAAGGATTTACGCTTCCAGGTGTTCTTTTCCATTACGCTATGAAAGGCTGCATCTACAACTTGGTTTTGTGACTGTCTCTGTTCAACAGCAACAATCATAGAATCATAGAGTCATCAGGGTTGGAAGGGACCATGAAGATCATCTAGTTCCAACCCCCCTGCCATGGGCAGTGACACCTCCCATTAGAGCAGGTTACTCAGAGCCCCATCCAGCCTGGCCTTAACAACTTCCAGGGATGGGGCTTCCACCACCTCTCTGGGCAACCTGTGCCAGTGTCTCACCACCCTCATGGTGAAGAACTTCTTCCTAACGTCTAATCTGAATCTACCTACCTCTAGTTTTGACTCATTCTCCCTAGTCCTACCATTACCCGACATCCTAAAAAGTCCCTCCCCAGCTTTCCTGTAGGCCCCCTTAAGATACTGGAAGGCCACAATAAGGTCTCCTCAGAGCCTTCTCTTCTCCAGACTGGACAACCCCAACTCTCTCAGTCTATCCTCGTAGGAGAGGTGCTCCAGTCCTCTAATCAATCTCGTGGCCCTCCTTTGGACACGTTCCAGCACGTCCATATCTTTCTTGTAATAGGGGCTCCA
>VYZX01006367.1:33033-63552 GCA_013401335.1 Brachypteracias leptosomus
TATGCTATGCGTACCTACAAATAACTCATCAATTGCTTTAAGGAATTCTGGTGTTCCCCCTAGCTGACCCTGCACAAATTCACAGGCCTGGAAACCCCCATGCAGCTGTTCTAGCCTCTTTGGAGCTGTCTGTGAAGGCTGGAAGTGCAGAGAAGGTCAGAAACGTGAGGAAAAGCTTTATGAATGTTTCATCAGGTAGAAAAGATAAGAAATGAGGGAGAGGCTACTGCAGAACTTAAAACAGATGTTGAATAGCTGATAAAATCATGTCATCAATACTGAGATCTGAGACACGGACCTTCTGTGATATGAGTCACATCTTTTAACCCAAAGCAGAAAAAACAGAACAGGCATGACTGTTACATAGCTAAGATTTCTGGCATTTATGGGCAATCCTGGAAATATCATCAAAGAAAGATGATTTATCAGCTACATGAAGCCAGTTTTTAAGAGAAGTTCTTGACAGAAAACATTCTAGACCTAAAGAAAGACCTTCACATCATGGTCCATGGCTTGTAGCTTGAAAATCAATGAGACAGGCAGTTTGAAATAACCCCAGCTTCAAAGGACTGCTTGAAGAGAGATGGGAAGCAGAGCTATGCCATGCCAGCAGTATCGGGAGGGTTTGACATCTTGGTTTATGATCAACATCTGACACCAGCTACTAACATGGGACTTAGGTGCAGGAAAGAAGGCCAGACACTTCGTGTGCATGAGGTAGCTACAGGCTGGGTGTGTAAGTTTCCCCAGCTTGCACTCCAGTGTGACAGTGGAACAACTGTTGAGGAAACCGAACAGTTGTCTCCAGCCTAAGCTCTGTTGCAATCCAGAAAGAAAGCAGATTTGCAAACATTTACTGCCATTACATACTCTGTGAATCTCAGTCCATAACTAAGAAAGCTAAAAGTGATTAAAGGGGACTAGTTTGCCCAGTATGCAGATATGTGATGAAATATACTGCACCATTCTAGATAATTTTCTGAATAAAATTAGAGTTGTGAACTTCCAAGACTTTCAAAGACATTTTATAGGCTTTTAGTACTCCCAGAATGACTAGATTTAAGCCCTAAAACACCCAGGAAGCACACAAGAGATTCCTCTAAATTCTTTCTCCCTGTGGGGCACCTAACAATTATGTATTTTTGGTATTTGCCTAATCATTTCTCTTTTAGAGCATTACTTCAAGGAAGTGGATTTGGGGTGTGGAATATTACACTCATCACAGGTGTAGCTCTGGATGTCATTGCAATGGTCTTGAGTAAGTAGGTTTTTTATTTTCATTTTCAGTTTTCCCATTCCACCACAGCAGCAAACAGAAAATACAAATAATTCCTTTGCATGAATGATTCATTAGTACACTCTTAGTTAATTTAAGAGATCATGGAGATCCAAAAGAGCTAGATTACTTTGAACTGAATTATCAGTGATGGGCTTATGGGTAAGAGTAAACTAAATTTCCATCTGCCATCCATTACAATAATTAAAAGAAGAGAACAATTAAATTCATCTCCAAGGTAGGCCAAGAATAATTTAAAAGAGCGTGGCACTACTCGGATCATTCTATCCCCAAAGCAAGGACCTATTAACCATTCTTTTCAAATTTTTCCAAACAAATAAATGCTTAGCATTTATGTTAGTTTTCTGCTAGGTTACAGTTCAGCCTCCAAGCAGGTCAGTGGAAAAATTCCAGAAATTGCAACTTGTATGCTATGTAAAATAAATATGCAAACAATGCCTTCTCTCTTTTACACTGAGGAACTGGGTTTATGAAGGAAAACCACATTGTACAAAGCCCTCCATTTAACCAGCAGACATTTATCTTTTCAATTTGAAAATTGACTGTGTTCCTGCTTTAATTGAAAGAGTCAGTGAGAGGTTTTTCACTAAGACAGGATTTCCCTCAACAAGTTAAAATTACTAGTAGTTTAAATTTTGCAGAAACTCCTGGAATCTCAAGGAGTGATTCCTACCATCACTGTCTTTGCTGAGGGCTTGACTTATATCATTATGTCCAAATGGACAGGGATCTGGTCATGGGACACATGTTTGTGTGTAGCTCACTGTCTCAAAAGCATATGTATAAGATGATGCTTTTCAGGATGTGACATTACCGTTTAAGATATTCTAATCCTAAAACAAAAGATTACAGATTGTATTTTCAATAATGTCTTGGTGATTCTTGTGCAAAAATGTTACTAGTTGCCAAAATCCAGTATTTTGACATGACATTATCTGTACAAAATAGCCTCCTGTATGCATTAAAACTTCCTAGATGCCTCTGGACCCAGCACCATGCTTTGGTTACGATTATGTACCAAAGGAGCCATTGCAGTTGTCTCTGTGCATACTCAGCCTGCAGCAAAGGCACAATAATAGGATTTAATGTTTAGCTTTCTCTCATGGTGAGCTAAGTAGCATTCCCTTAGCCTGTGAACTTAAAAGACAGTCATTCAGGCCCAGCTAATGTGTTATCACTAGTTTTACTGCAGGAACTTCATGAGTATTGGGGCCCTAAATGTCTGTCACTGAGCACGTGAACATGTACACAGGTGTGACAGCTGTGATAACTGGATATAAGCCCTAAAGGGTTCTGCATGACATGAAAATCCTGAGGAGCTCAGCACATTCAGAACACATCTGGTCTCATCAAACAAAGCCAGCATGTAAGTTGTGGTGCTGTCCTCGTATGTCTTGCATTTAGCCAATAATAATGAAGTTACTTTTGAGAAAAATACTTTTGTGGCTCATTCCAGGGATGGTTCACAGCCACATGCAGAGAGTGGCAAATCCACTGCCACTAACAGTGAGGTGCCTGTCTTGTTTACAGACATAGCTGAAGACACATCCTGGATTCTTCAATTTTTCATTTCCCTCCTTGTTCTATTCTTAACAGTATTTTTTCAAAGTGCGGATTTCGCTTTGACACTAAAATTCAGAACTGCAAAGAGGTCATGTCGTCTGCCTTGGCTTTATTAAGGTTTTTGACATTTGGTCCCATAATATTCCCGCAGAAAACCTCACAAAGAACAGGGGAGGTAAGTGCAGTGAGGTGAATTGAAAACTGGATGAATGGCCAGGCCCAGAAGGTGGTGATCACCAGCTAAAGTCTGGTTGGAGGCAAGTCACCACTGATGTACCCCAGAGGTCAATACAGGGGCCAATACTGTTTAAAAACTTCCATTAATGACCCAGATGATGAAGAGGAGTATTCCCTCAGCAAGTTCAGAGACAATATAAAACTAGGAGTGGCTGATACATGACATGGTTATGTTGTCATTCAGAGGTACCTGGTTGGGCTGGAGAATGCATCTGAGAGAACCTTATGAAGACCAACAAGGTTAAATGCAAAGCTCTACATCTAGGGAGGAGTAATGCACGACACTGGTACATACTGGAGGCTGACTGGCTGGAGAACAGCTCTGTAAAGAAAGACCTGAAGGTCCTGATGGACAAGAAGCTGACCATAAGACAGAAATATCTCATTGCAAAGGCAGCCAACAGCCTCCTGGCCTGCATTATGAAAAGCACTGCTAGCAAGTGGAAGGGGGTGATCTTTTCTCTAACAATGGTGAGGCAACACCTGGAGTACTGTGTCCAGTCCTGGGTTCCCCAGTTCAAGAGAGAGAGGAACTTACCGGAGTGAGTTCAGCAAAGGGCCACAAAGATGGTGAAGGGATTGGAGAATTTCTCACATGACAAGAGGCTGAGAAAGTAGGGACTGTTGAGCCTGGAGAAGGCTCAGGGGGATCTTATTCATGTACATAAATACCTGATGGGTAGGAATTAAGAAGACAGATCCAGACCCTTCTCAGTGGTGCCCAAACATGAGACAAGAGACAACAGCAAAAATTAAAAAGTATGAAATTTCAACTGAACAGGAAAACGGTTTTATTGTAAGGCTGGTCAAATACGCTACTCTGAAAGTTTGTGGAGTGTCCATGTTCCAAGATATTCAAAACCTGACTGGACATGGCCTAGGGCAACTGCTCTAGCTAACCCTGCTTGAACAGGGAGGTGGATGAGATTGTCTCAAGAGGTCCCTTCCAACTTCAACCATTCTGTATCACTTTGAAATAGGAAAAAATGACTAGTTGTCTTTATGATTATACACAGGCCTACTTATTCAAATGTGCATTTCTGATGCTTGGAAGGTTACTATATTTCTTTTACAAGAAATCCTGAAGAAGGATGCAGGTGAACAGTGAAAACCATCATGCACAGACATGCCTGGTCCATTTGCTTGCCACACATTTCAGCAATACTTGCACACAGGCAGCTAGTGTTTTTGCCTTCAAGAGCAGCAAAGCTCTACATATTCTACTGAAGCAGCTTCTGTTCTTCATCAATCTTGTTTCCTTTCTCTTGCCTAAAAACATAGAAGTGCAGAAAAAATAAACTCTTCTATGTAAATTGATATGCCCAGGTCAGAGCATCTCATTCTCATCTCGGTATATCAATTTAACTCCTCTAATCTGCAATCTTTAAAATCCAAGCTCATGTTAGTTACAAATGCAGTTTACTCATACTGGAACATTAAACATTAAATAGCAGCATAGTATTTTTAACATCATGATTCTTGTTTCCCCCCCCCAAGTGCTGGATGGGGATATATTTAATAAATAATTCATTTCATGGTTATTATAATGATACAATTTATCTCCCAAGACACAGGTCCAACTTCACTCATAAATAAAAGCCTGCTCAAAAAAAATATATATTAAGTCTTATCTTGGCAGCTTTTCCTGGATCTCCTATCACAAACTGAAGTTCAATATGCTAAAAGTAGAGTTCAGTTTTCCTTTGCATTCTGCCTCATTTCTTCCTCTCTATAAAAATGCTGCTGTCCTATCTATTAATTAAAACATCAAGCTCTTATTATTCTTGTCTCTGTTCTTCTCTCCTTTATGTACTAACAACCGCTTCATCTCCCTTCATTTGTTTGGACACAGCCTTTGACTATTTTCTGCCATCATTTCTCACTCTGCCTCTTGCAGCTTTCCTTTCTGGATGTCTCCATCTTGCAGCTCTTGAAATTCTCCATTTCAATTCTAACACTGGGTTCCTGCCATCACGCATTACAGATATGCCCCAAAGGCCTTGACAGCCTCCCTTAGCCTCTTCTTGTTGTAGGCCCACCTTGGGGTGTGCTGCCAAAATTAGATGCAGTTGCAGCTTTTGACTTGCAATCTTATACTGTTTAACCCACTACTGAAAACAGGGACAAAGAGATAGAAGAATCTATAAACATGTAAGATATTATCTCAGAGCTCTTTATAATTAATTACCAGACATTGGTCCTAATCCTTCGAAATCCATTCTCATGATATATGGAAAACGTAATCTAAATATATGTGATCTGTACTTTTCATTATAGAATTCCATCAAGATTTTTTTTTAAAGGTTATTTCTTTTAGAAAGAAAGCTAAACCACAGTGATAATCTCATCAACTAATAGAACATTTCCAGTCATACCTGTGATCATACTTGATATGATTAATGGTAGAATGATGAGTTTGAGCATTCTCATCAGTACTTCCCCAGGAAAGGAAAAGTAGAATTTATCCAGGTTAGACAGTTTGCCGTATTCCCGTACCAGCATGCCAACTCCAATACCTAAAAGGCACATACAAAATGTGATATAAATTAGTGGCAATTTATAGTAGAGACATAGAGCAAAAGGAGGAAAAATAGGAGAAAAGTAAAGCAAAAAGAGGGACCAATACACAAACAAAGCAAATTAGAGAAGGGAGTTTCCTTTTCTGATCCATCTATTGATGATAGGCACAGTAAAAACACATATAATTCTTAAGTAGGAGGATGTCTTTAGGTACGTCTTCACAAAAATCTTGTTACGCCCTCTAATTATCAGTCCAGTACATCAGTGGCTTTTTACCTGCTTGCATTAGCTCTAGAAGGCCCATAACAGACATTAAAGGAAAACTGATATAACAAACACTATCAAACATTTCAAAAAGTGATATGATATAAGCATTTCAGATAATTTGTATTGGCAAAAATATGCCCACCCAGTAGCAATACTATCGGTAATTGCTGCTCCACATAATTAGAGCAGAAAGTGACTACAACCACTAAATTAATTTAATAATTTCCAGGAAATTGATCAACAAAACCACACTCGGCATATTTCACACTCATTCCACTACATGACCAATCTACAAAATACCAGACTGTAAGTTTAATCAGTGATTAAACACGCATGGCGCCTTTGTACTTCCTCTCCTCTTATCCTTGGATTAAATGAATTATCAGATAGTTCTATTCATATGAATAGCCTCACTAAAGTTAATGGAATTATTTACACCCCTTGGCATTTTAGTGACATCAGTGGTGTGTATTTTGCAGTAGAATTGTTGCAACAGCACAAGAAGGTGCTACCAGTTGACCTTTACCAGCCTCAGTGGCTCAGTAAACTTGCAGGAAAGCTGCAGTGCCCAAGCCAAATGCACCTCTTCCCCCAGTTTTATTTTTGAGGGTGTACAAGGCACTTAAGGCAGATGTTGCTCAAGAAGCTGGTGTAAAGTTTCACTAAACAGGTTTATAGGAATTGTTCCTTATTTTAAGTGGTTGAAGTTGTGGAGGCAGATGATACTAGCAGGTTCAAAACCAGGCAAATCCACAGACAACTGGTCTGTATTGTTGATACGGAAAAAAACAAACATCCAAGAAATTGGATCCCACGCCCAATTCTCTACTAAACAAGAAACTCACAAACATTCTCTTTGAGAAAGTAAGGATTTTTGCAAAAATCCTCCCTAAAGATTCATCATGACTGTGGCTTGTGCTAGTTCACATACCATCTGGACAGTAGTTGAATGAAGAAATGTAAACTACTAGTTACCTTCACAGATTTTGCCTCTGAAAGCACAAAAAGACAACAAACCATTTTTTCTGTGCTCTATCTGCACCTGCAAAAACAAGCTGAAAGAAAATAGAAGCAGATTATAAACTCCTATCAAGTCTTTCCTGTTAATAAAGAGACAGAACATGAACAAGTTAACCTTTTGTGCAAATAGGCTGCTCTAAGCAACTATTAAGATTTCTGATTTAGGTGTCATCTGTGCCAGTGAGCATGGACAGTTTAAATTCTTTGCAACAATCTTGAATCTTAATAGCCTTGAAGACATTCACAATATTACGTAAATGTCCTTCATCAGTGAATAAGACATAATGATCTCTGTTTCTAATCTAGCGACTGAACTAAAAGTGTTGAAAATAAATGGTCTGCACTTTAAGATAAGTCCAAGCAAAATAAAACTCTGTAAATGGTTACGTGTATTGAAGTAAGTTGCTGAGGCTTTGATCCTGAAAACACCAGTGTAAATACCTGAATCTAAGCATACAAGTAATCTCCACGTCTTCAGATTATGCACACGATGTAGGGTAGGCATATGCTTAAATTGCTGCAAAACTAGACTGTATGGTTATTAAAAGTTGTGTAATGCTACTTTACTCTGAGCAGGTTTGATTAGGATATGTCCTAACCATATGCCTTTCATTCCAGGTTGAAACAGTTGCATTTAACCAGCTAGGAACTTTGATCACTTTAAATTTAGCAGGATTACTAGCAGGTAGAAAGATTCATCCTCATCTTCATTCTCTTTTCCACTTCTTTATATTTCACTATAAAAACTTCCAACATGCTTTCAAAATTTCAGTAGGGTTTCCTTAATCTTTTTCACTTACATATTTATATTTGTTTAGGTTTTTTTGGTGAGGATATTATTTATCTAGTGGCAGTAACTGAGAAAAGATTTCCTCATTCCAACAATCTCTTGAAACTACATTATTGCTCTCACTGCCTTGTGCTATTCCTTTACCAGATAGAGCTCCTATATCCATATTAACTTGTGTAGTATGCCAAAATACAGTAAAATGCAGCTACCTTTTAATTGGAGCTAGCATCTAGCATATGCTGCCTGACTTTAGTGTGGAGTATAAGACAAAATTTTATTTTCTAATAGTAACTAAAGTTAGCAGAATAAATTTTCTTATGTACTGGAAATGGACGTATATAGAACCTTTTGATCCTTGTCTCAATAATCAAATTCAATTGGAATTCTATTTCTAGGAATTATAATGCACAGAAAGAAGTGTGGCCTAGCATAAACATATTTCACATGGTCACTGGTGCTTTTAATATCACATTGATTACAGTAGCCCTAAGCAATTATAGACACAAGTCTTATAAATTGTTAATTTCTCTACATGGATGCTACTGAAACACTGAAACTCTGAAACTATTTCTTACATGTGCAATTACTTCTAACAACCACCAAACACCCTATAATAGGCAAAGCCTCTAATATATATTAAGATTTTTCCTTTCTTTTAATTTCTCTCTTTTCCATGCATGGAGTAATTTACTTCTGCATTTTAGAAAGAGTAAAACATTGCTTTTGCTGTGTGCCCTCTTCCTCTTCCCTCAGTTTCAACAACTCCACCCTTCTTCTTGTTCATCCTCTCTCCTTGCTCTTCCTTCTTGCCCACATGACTGTTATGGTGATTATGATTTTTACCACAAGAGCAATCCTCTGCTTACAGCTCAATTGCATGCACCACTGAAGGTTCAGATCACTGCAATACAGGGCAGAAGGGAAGAATGAATGTGGAAAAAACAGTACAATGCCACATCTTTAATTTAATTTACTAAGGAAAATATCTCCTTGCAACTGTGCATAGCACAGGACATCCTGTACAGCATGCTGTCTACATTTTCTCTTCTAGCAGCCACTGACACAGAAAGTGAAAGGTGTAGTCTGGGTCCCCCGGATTGCAATGCAGCAGGAAGCCACAAGACCACAGCCTTGTCTGAACCAGTATGAAACACCACAAGCCTTGATACCTCAGCGCTGCTCTCCCAGGTAGCACATAATCTTCAGAGGGAAAATTCTTTAAAGGCCACAAATGGAGACTAAGATAATTGAGGGGTGAGAGAGAGAGCAAGAGAAGAAAAAGTGTGGAAGAAAATCACTGAAAATGAGCATACCAAGAGAAATCTGTTGGCACCCATCTTTTAGGCAGTCCCAGGAGTCACAGCATAAAAAGCTGTATTCACATGGTTCCTCTGTCCGGCATGGCCCATTTTTTGTTGTGTTACCCAGGGAAAGGGGAGCAAGAGGTACTGCAAGGGGATATCTCATCTACAACTCGCTGCACTGCATGTAGCACTTCATCCATCACATCTCCTGAGCCTGAGGATTTCCAAGCCCTAGGAAATAAAGGCTGTGTGTAATAAGGTGGTAGAATCAGTGTACATGTGGGAACCACAGAAATTAGGTAAAATGAGTCTTGGGAGACCATTATGTTGTAGATTCTGCACATTGCAAAGCTAACTCCATAGCATTTGGGTATCTGGTAAACAATCATCACAATCTGCCTCAGATCTAGAGTATTCCTTTTTGCATATTGCTGTTGTTTCTGAAGTATTATCTAAGCAAAAAGGCAAATTATTTGCATGGGAACAACTATATGACTACCACATTTTTCTCTATGTACTGTGTTGTATGCAGTTCATGACACAGATTTGGAAATGAGTTAGGAAAGAAACACACCTCCTGTTCAAACAAATTTCATATTCTCTGGGCTCATCTATATTAGCACACATGGGGAGTGTCGCAAATTCTCCTACAGCTATTGTAAACTTGTAAAAATGTGCTGTCCTCTCAGCAGCCACCTGAGCAACTATATGTAGAGACTATTCATAATTTTTCAGGGAGTGATGGCTAAATCCTGAAGCCTTTTTCGTATAATTTTGTGGAGTCAACGCAATTCTGATCTTGAATTTGAAAACTCAAAACCCCTGAATTTGCTCAGGACTTGCAGTACAACGTGACTGCATTTACTTGTTTTACAGCATTAGCATCGTGGATTAGATGCTTTTCAGAACCTGATTCCACCTTTGATAATAAGCTGGCATGATACTATGCACCTTTACTTTCTTTACTTTCATTCACAGGTAAAACAACTCACGATTTAGGAACAAGTAACTGAAGTCCACACACAGATATGCCCGGTCTCTTTCCTACCGAAAGATAACATAAACCAGATAAAACTGCTGTCCAACAAGTGGAACTCCCTAACACATTACTGGCACTCAAGGATGACAACACTGAAGCAGGATGCATGGTGTTAGTCGGCAGGGAGTTCTCACTCTACCAGTATGCACGGCACCACAGAAACAGCACATCACCTTCAAATCCCACTATCTTTATTATGGGAATGATCCTCAGGAATGAACCATAAAGGCAACAAGAAAAGAAATCCAACATATATTTCTGAAGAATAAATAATCAATTTTGTAAAATGATCCCTTCTGAATTATGCCATGTCCCTCTCTGAAAAAAGTTGTGGTAGTTAATTTTCCTGGTTTTTTCAAGTAATTCCAGCATGTAGAAACCCTCTTTCACTGGAGGACAGTTAGTGATCCTGGCTGATACAGATAGACACTGAGGGAACTACAGGAATTTTGCTTTGATATGGCACTGAAAGAAGAAAAGAAGTGGGCACATCTCATGGTTCAACCCAAATATTATTTAATTACACTGTAGCAACATGGACTGTTCTATTAACAAGGTGATTAAGCTCTTCATAATTTCATATGATATGCTGTTCACATGACAGACTAAAATACAATTTCTATCATATTTGGCAATAACTGGATTATCTTTATAGCAGATGATTCATGGGACTGAAAAGGCTGGCAAAGTTCACTGACTTGGTCTGAAACAAAATAGAAAACATTAAACATAAACGTGTCAAATTGCAGCACAGGCAGGCATGATTTTTGCAGTCTGTGATGCAGTCTAGTCCTTTAGTAACACTTCAGAGAAAAATTTTGTTTCTGCTCTCTCTAGAGTTTCTGTAATATCACTGTCCCTTAACTACAAAGATGTTCACAGTGACAACTACAGAACACTAAAATAGACAGTGTAGAAGAAATTCTTACTTATAATAATATTTATAAACTTATTATATCAGGTTATAAATTCAGCTTTCTTTGCATTATTTTAAATATTTTTAATATTATGCATTTTACTGTTTTACAGTCTACTTGACAATTAATATTCTTCCAAATAAACATACTGATGATGACAAAAAAAAAAAAAAAAGTTTCTTAGAAAACTGCAGAATACTACTGAGGTAGGATTCGGTGTTTGGAGTATAATTGTATGGCAACCGATCTTAACTCTCTGAATGCTGGTATTGCCCAGACTAGCAGCTTGCTTACAGAGATATGTGAAGGAAAGTTCTCTCAGAAATCTTCCAGAAGAAAGTTCCCAAGTCAGATCTTGGTCTAGGGAAAAATATTTAGAAGGAATGTATTAGAGGAAGGTGTGCTCACTCCTCTGCTGTGGTGAGATCCTCTGTGTCCCCTCTCGGATTAACCTATTGAGGGTGCAGCAGTCATAAATTCCTTCATACAAATCACTGTCATCTGACTGCAGTGTGAGGAAGTTCAGGTGGACAGTGAGTGACTCCCTGTGATGGACCTTCAGGAATGAGGGCAAGGTGGAGCACTGGCCAGAGGGGGAAAAAACAGCTTCTCTGGTGTGGGGTACTCCCCTTACTCGCAGCAGGTGTGAAGATGGCTGCAACCAGCAAAGCCATCTAACTCCTGCTACTTTCTGAGCCTGAAGCAGGGCTGATAATAGACAAGCCTGTAGCACTCACTGGTAACACAGAGCAGCCTCTCTGCAATGCAGCCCAGCACAGGACCCACCCCACCCCCAGTCAAAGCAAGGACATTTATATCATTCAGCCAGGAGAAGGGAAATAATGGCCATTCTCCTGTGACTATGAGTGACCACAGTTCTGTTGAACACTGAATTAGTTCCCCCCCAGAATGGCAATGTGCAGATGGCTAAGCAATTCAACAATTTAACAGTGTCTTCTAGTGGACTCTTGGTTTCCTCTCATTTATCTTATTTATGTAATGCTGTAGATTAATTTAATGTGTACATATCTTCCAAATATTTTCAGTATGCAGATGTAACTTCTATCCAAAAAAGCCAAGATAAAAGAATAGTTGAAGGAAAGAAAAAAACTTTACAATCATCTGCATACGTATCTCAGCACACTAGCAAGAACTGCCATACAGAACCTACCTATAGGAGCAGTCCACTAACACACAGAAAAACCAGAGAGGTGTTGTGAAGAATTCGTTTCTTGGGTAGTCCTTAACTCTGTTACGATAAATTAAGTTGTATAAAATTAAGCATCTTTGTACATCTTGTACAGCCCAAGAGATATTAGCTCAAAAGAGCACATCAGGAAAAATACGATTTCCTTTAAGACCTCTGAAACACATGAGAAACTAAATCATTTGCAATGGTGTAAGAAAGGGGGAAGGCTAATAATTGAGAGTATCTGCGAGATTCTGACCCTTGTTACTGCTTCTGTTTTAAACTGTGATCACAGAATCATAGAATACCAGGTTGGAAGAGATCTCAAGAATCATCTGGTCCAACCTTTCTTGGCAAAAGCATGGTCTAGATAAGACAGTCCAGCAGTCTGTCCAACTGAATCTTAAAAGTGTCCAATACTGGGGACTTCCCCACTTCCCTGGAGATTATTCCAATGGCTGATTGTCCCTTTGTGAGAAATTTTCCTCTTGTGTCCAATTGGAATCTCCTCAGGAGTAACTTGTACCCATTACTCCTCATCTTTTCCAGAGGGACCTGGATAGGCTGGAGAGGTGGGCCCAGATGAACTTTATGAGGTTCAACAAGGCCAAGTGCAGGGTTCTGCACCTGGGCCGTGGCAACCAGCACTATTAGTGTAGGTTGGGAGAAGATATACTGGAGAGCAGTCCTGTGGAAAGGGACTTGGGGGTGCTGGTGGATGAAAAACTGGATACAAGCCACCAATGTGCAATCGCAGCCCAGAAGGCAAATCACATTCTGGGCTGCATCAAAAAAAGTGTGGCCAGCAGATCGAGAGGTGATTCTGCCCCTCTACTATGCCCTGGGGAGACCTCACCTGGAGTACTGCGTCCAGTCCTGGAGCCCCCAACACAAGAAGGATGTGGACATATTGGAGTGTGTCCAGAGGAGGGACACCAAAATGATCAGGGGAATGGAGCATCTCTTGTATGAAGACAGGCTGAGGGAGTTGGGGCTGTTCAGCCTGGAGAAGAGAAGGCTCTGGGGGGACCTTATAGTGACCCAGCAGTATCTGAAGGGGGCCTACAGGAAGGCACGGGAAGGTCTATTCCAAAGAGTTTGTAAAGATAGGACCAGGAGTAATGGTTTTAAGCTAGGAAACGACAGATTTATGCTGGATATTATAAAAAAATTCTTTAATATGAAGGTGATAAATCAGTGGAATGGGCTGCCCAGAGAGGTGATGGAGGCCCCATCCCTGGAGTCATTCAAGGTCAGGCTTGATGGGGTTCTAAGCAACCTGATCTAGGCAGAAATGTCCCTACTTGTGTAGGGAGGTTGGACCAGATGACCTCTAGAGGTCCCTAAAACATTCTATGATCTTTTCCATGTCACTCCTTGTAAAACAGGAGTCTCTATCTTCTTCGTAGCCATCCTTTAAGTACTAGAACATGGTGATAAGGTCTCTTAAGCCTTCTTTTCTCAAGGCTGAACAAACTCAATTCTCTCAGTCTTTCCTCCCATAGCAGGCTTCCTAGTACTCTGATCATCTTTCAGGCCATTCTCTGGACCCTTTCCAGCCTGTCCCTTTCTTTTTTTGTATAGTGGGGATCAAAACTGAACACAGTACTCAAGGTGTGGTCTAACAAGTGCTAAGTAGTGGGAGATGATGACTTCTTTATCTCTGCTGGTGATGTCCTTGTTGATGCAACCCATCCTATTGCCTTTCTATGCTGCTGTAGCACACTGGTCACTCATCTTGAACTTGTCCATCAGATTCCTTTTCAGAGCTGCTCACCAGCTCTAGGTAGATCCCAGCCTGTCCTACAGTCCTGGATTATGTTTTCCCAGGTGCAAGACCTTACACTTATCTCTGTTGAACTTCATCAAGTTATTAGCCCACTCTTTCAGCCTATCCAGGTCTTCCAGCATAGTGACTCTCCCTTTTGGAGTGTCCACTTCCCCACTCAGTTTGGCATCATCAGCAAGCTTTATCAGGGTACACTGGATCACATCATCCAGGTCACTTATGAAGACATTGAACAGTGTTGGGCCCAATATCGATGTCTATGGGACCCCACTTCTGACAGGTTATCAGTTTGAAAAGCAGCTAGTTACCACCACCCTCTGTGTGTGGCCTGTCAGCCAGTTCCCCACCCACTGCACAGACCACTTGTCTAAACTGTAACACATCAGTTTCTCTAGGAGGAGGCTGTGAGGAACCATATCAAAAGTCTTGGAGAAATGCAGGTAGACAATGTCCACTGCTTGCCCCACATCAACCAAGTAGGTTACCCTGTCATAGAAGGTGATTAGGTTTGTCAAGCACGATTTGCCCTTGGAGAAGTGCTGCTTTTCCCTGTCATGTGCTTCATTTGACTTGCAATAGCTCCCAGAAGAATTCATTCCATAGCTTTCCTAGGAAACAAAGTAAGACTGATGTGCCTATAATTTCCTGGGTCCTCCTTTAAGTCCTTCTTGTAGATGGAAGTGGCATTAGACTTCCTACAGTCTTCTGGGATATCCCTCATCTCCATAACTTCTCAAAGATAATTGAAAGTGGCCTTGAAATGGTTATCAGACAGTTCTCAACACCCTTGGGTAGGTAACATCTGAGCCCATCAACCTGTAGGGGCCGAGCTTCTGTACTGGTTCACATACCATCTCTTCCTTCACTGACAGTGGATCTATATATGCATCGACCCAGATTTTTGTTCCCAAGGCCTGGGGCCCAACAGTGCTGGCTGGTAAAGACAGAGGTGAAGAAAGTGTTGAGAACCTCTGCCTCTTAAGTGTTGTTGGTGACTAATTCACCTCTCCTGTTCTAACAGTAGGCAGTATTTTCCTTCTGTTTCTGCTTTGTTGTTTATATATCTGAAGAACCCTTTCTTGCAGATTTTTACATCTCTGGCCAATTTCAATTTGAGATGAGCTTTTGCTTTTCTAATTGCATCTCTGCACTCATTGACAATGCCCCTGTAGTTCTCACAGGTATTCATACACTTTTCCATCTCTGCCACACTTCTTTCTTAAGTTTGGAGCAGACTCAGAAACTCACACTTAAGTCAAGGGGGTGTGTCTTCTATTCCACCTACTTCCCTTACCTATAAAAAGGATTAACTGTTTTTGTGCTTCCAGAAGAGTATTCTTGAAAAACTCCCAGCACTCGCTGGCTCCTTTGTCCTCCCATGAAAAGTTCACACAGAATACCTCCCAACTGAGCTCTGAGCAAGCTGAAGTTTGCTCTTCTAAAATCTAAAACCTTTGTCTTAGTACTAAGGGAGTACTAACTAGAGGAGACCTTATTGCTCTCTACAACCACCTGAAAGGAGGTTGTAGAGAGGTCTATGTTGGTCTCTTTTCCCAAGTAACTAGCGACAGGACAAGAGGAAATGGCCTCAAGTTACACCAGGGGAGGTTTAGATTGGACATTAGGAAAAAATGTCTTTACTGAAAGAGTGGTCAAGCACTGGAACAGGTTGCCCAGGGAAGTGGTGGAGACACCATCCCTGGAGGTGTTCATAAACACATAGATGTGGCACTTCATATCAAGGTTTAGTGGTCATGGTAGTGTTGGGTTGATGGTTGGACTTGAAGATCTTGGATGTCATTTCCAACTTTGATTCTAACCTTCTCCATGTTCAGCTGGATCCCAAGCTCAACAATATTGTGATCACTGCAGCCAGGGCCATCACTAACCAAGATATAACGAAGCAAGGTAGGAGTAAAGGACAGTAAACACAGGACATACTGTTCTAGCTATCCCCTTACTGGAAGGGCAGTGGAATGATTCTGACTGTAATAAACTGAGGTAAGCAGCTAGAAAGACAATACAGTGGAAACTAAAGAAAGACAGACAGTGACATACAGAAACATCATTATTCTGAAACTAATAAAGACATCAGAGTGTTGAGAAATCAGAGATATGACCTAGAAAAATAGTTCATATTAAGCAAGGCCAGGTTGGTTGTGGTTCCAAAAGCATGAAGGGACCAATAAATGGGTGTTTTGCAATATACTGTGAAAATACTTACTTTATATATAATCCATAAAAAATGTTATCATGTGTCACATTTAAACTTCTGGCATTCTCTTGGGTTTTCAAGGAATGTGCAATACATGGAGCAATGGTAGTCAGAAAAATAAATGCAGAATACCAAGTTCAATACTGCCCTGACCTTCAGCATAATATATGATTCAGAGGTTATCTTACAGCATGAGATACTGCTGTGGGGTCATACGTAAGGATGTCTTCCACAAAGCCTACGGGGCTTTTGTGAAAATCAAAACCAAAACAAGCAAGGTAGAGTTGCAAATGGTGCAAGTGTTTTTGTGAGAAGGCTCAACCTGAACATTATCTATTTGTTGGGGTGTATAAAAAGAAAGTGTCTTTATGCTTTGCTAAGAAGAGAAAAGAAAAGGAAAAGAAAAGGAAAAGGAAAGGAAAAGGAAAAGGAAAAGGAAAAGGAAAAGGAAAAGGAAAAGGAAAAGGAAAAGGAAAAGGAAAAGGAAAAGGAAAAGGAAAAGGAAANTTAGGTTTGTCAAGCACGATTTGCCCTTGGAGAAGTGCTGCTTTTCCCTGTCATGTGCTTCATTTGACTTGCAATAGCTCCCAGAAGAATTCATTCCATAGCTTTCCTAGGAAACAAAGTAAGACTGATGTGCCTATAATTTCCTGGGTCCTCCTTTAAGTCCTTCTTGTAGATGGAAGTGGCATTAGACTTCCTACAGTCTTCTGGGATATCCCTCATCTCCATAACTTCTCAAAGATAATTGAAAGTGGCCTTGAAATGGTTATCAGACAGTTCTCAACACCCTTGGGTAGGTAACATCTGAGCCCATCAACCTGTAGGGGCCGAGCTTCTGTACTGGTTCACATACCATCTCTTCCTTCACTGACAGTGGATCTATATATGCATCGACCCAGATTTTTGTTCCCAAGGCCTGGGGCCCAACAGTGCTGGCTGGTAAAGACAGAGGTGAAGAAAGTGTTGAGAACCTCTGCCTCTTAAGTGTTGTTGGTGACTAATTCACCTCTCCTGTTCTAACAGTAGGCAGTATTTTCCTTCTGTTTCTGCTTTGTTGTTTATATATCTGAAGAACCCTTTCTTGCAGATTTTTACATCTCTGGCCAATTTCAATTTGAGATGAGCTTTTGCTTTTCTAATTGCATCTCTGCACTCATTGACAATGCCCCTGTAGTTCTCACAGGTATTCATACACTTTTCCATCTCTGCCACACTTCTTTCTTAAGTTTGGAGCAGACTCAGAAACTCACACTTAAGTCAAGGGGGTGTGTCTTCTATTCCACCTACTTCCCTTACCTATAAAAAGGATTAACTGTTTTTGTGCTTCCAGAAGAGTATTCTTGAAAAACTCCCAGCACTCGCTGGCTCCTTTGTCCTCCCATGAAAAGTTCACACAGAATACCTCCCAACTGAGCTCTGAGCAAGCTGAAGTTTGCTCTTCTAAAATCTAAAACCTTTGTCTTAGTACTAAGGGAGTACTAACTAGAGGAGACCTTATTGCTCTCTACAACCACCTGAAAGGAGGTTGTAGAGAGGTCTATGTTGGTCTCTTTTCCCAAGTAACTAGCGACAGGACAAGAGGAAATGGCCTCAAGTTACACCAGGGGAGGTTTAGATTGGACATTAGGAAAAAATGTCTTTACTGAAAGAGTGGTCAAGCACTGGAACAGGTTGCCCAGGGAAGTGGTGGAGACACCATCCCTGGAGGTGTTCATAAACACATAGATGTGGCACTTCATATCAAGGTTTAGTGGTCATGGTAGTGTTGGGTTGATGGTTGGACTTGAAGATCTTGGATGTCATTTCCAACTTTGATTCTAACCTTCTCCATGTTCAGCTGGATCCCAAGCTCAACAATATTGTGATCACTGCAGCCAGGGCCATCACTAACCAAGATATAACGAAGCAAGGTAGGAGTAAAGGACAGTAAACACAGGACATACTGTTCTAGCTATCCCCTTACTGGAAGGGCAGTGGAATGATTCTGACTGTAATAAACTGAGGTAAGCAGCTAGAAAGACAATACAGTGGAAACTAAAGAAAGACAGACAGTGACATACAGAAACATCATTATTCTGAAACTAATAAAGACATCAGAGTGTTGAGAAATCAGAGATATGACCTAGAAAAATAGTTCATATTAAGCAAGGCCAGGTTGGTTGTGGTTCCAAAAGCATGAAGGGACCAATAAATGGGTGTTTTGCAATATACTGTGAAAATACTTACTTTATATATAATCCATAAAAAATGTTATCATGTGTCACATTTAAACTTCTGGCATTCTCTTGGGTTTTCAAGGAATGTGCAATACATGGAGCAATGGTAGTCAGAAAAATAAATGCAGAATACCAAGTTCAATACTGCCCTGACCTTCAGCATAATATATGATTCAGAGGTTATCTTACAGCATGAGATACTGCTGTGGGGTCATACGTAAGGATGTCTTCCACAAAGCCTACGGGGCTTTTGTGAAAATCAAAACCAAAACAAGCAAGGTAGAGTTGCAAATGGTGCAAGTGTTTTTGTGAGAAGGCTCAACCTGAACATTATCTATTTGTTGGGGTGTATAAAAAGAAAGTGTCTTTATGCTTTGCTAAGAAGAGAAAAGAAAAGGAAAAGAAAAGGAAAAGGAAAGGAAAAGGAAAAGGAAAAGGAAAAGGAAAAGGAAAAGGAAAAGGAAAAGGAAAAGGAAAAGGAAAAGGAAAAGGAAAAGGAAAAGGAAAAGGAAAAGGAAAAGGAAAAGGAAAAGGAAAAGGAAAAGGAAAAGGAAAAGGAAAAGGAAAAGGAAAAGGAAAAGGAAAAGGAAAAGGAAAAGGAAAAGGAAAAGGAAAAGGAAAAGGAAAAGGAAAAGGAAAAGGAAAAGGAAAAGGAAAAGGAAAAGGAAAAGGAAAAGGAAAAGGAAAAGGAAAAGGAAAAGGAAAAGGAAAAGGAAAAGGAAAAGGAAAAGGAAAAGGAAAAGGAAAAGGAAAAGGAAAAGGAAAAGGAAAAGGAAAAGGAAAAGGAAAAGGAAAAGGAAAAGGAAAAGGAAAAGGAAAAGGAAAAGGAAAAGGAAAAGGAAAAGGAAAAGGAAAAGGAAAAGGAAAAGGAAAAGGAAAAGGAAAAGGAAAAGGAAAAGGAAAAGGAAAAGGAAAAGGAAAAGGAAAAGGAAAAGGAAAAGGAAAAGGAAAAGGAAAAGGAAAAGGAAAAGGAAAAGGAAAAGGAAAAGGAAAAGGAAAAGGAAAAGGAAAAGGAAAAGGAAAAGGAAAAGGAAAAGGAAAAGGAAAAGGAAAAGGAAAAGGAAAAGGAAAGGAAAAGGAAAAGGAAAAGAAAAGGAAAAGAAAAGGAAAAGAAAAGGAAAAGAAAAGGAGGAAAAGGAGGAAAAGGAGGAAAAGGAGAAAATGGAGGAAAAGAAAAGGAGGAAAAGAAAAGGAAGAAAAGAAAAGGAAAGAAGGAAAAGAAACGGAGGAAAAGAAACGGAGGAAAAGGAGGAAAAGAAAAGGAAAGAAAAAGAAAAGAAAAAATTTTGTAATTACTTTGGAGTATTTTCCCAGAAATAATATTGGGAAATTGGAAGCAGTAAATATTTTGCTGGTATTAGTATGGTGTTATTATTTCAAATGGAAAGAAATATTTCATTGACTTTGGTAGCTTTGGGCCTTTATAGAAGTGTAAACTGACATGAGGCTCACTCCTTCCAAAGCTCTCTTTACTTAAAGGTTCATCTCTAGTGATAGCTTCACTTCATTCACACAAAGTGAAATCCAGGCTTTATGTTAGAACAAGATACAGAGTTTTCTTTGCTTCAAAACAGCTCAAAAGCAAAGAGGCACCATGCTTAACTTCAGTTATCACTGGTTTTGTTTGTTGGCTGGGCTTCTGGCTCAGAGCACTGTTGATCCTCAGCAGCACATGATACTCAGATGAAACTGTTTGTCATTTTGCATTTTACTTCCTGTCTTTCAAATTTGGGAACAGATCCCACCCTGTATTGAACTGTATGCAGTGTGACAAAGAAGAATAGACAGATAAGCATCACAACTGTCTAAAGAGGGACAAGTATCAACTATGCTGTTCTAAATCACACCAGAAAGAAACCAGAGTCTCCTGTTAAATTTTCATGCCATTGCAGTTGATTCAGAATGTCTGGTCTTCACTTGTTATAAATTCCAAATTAATAAAATATTACGCTTAAGAATTCAAGAAAGGAATCAGATGTTTGCTTTACAACTATCCTTGCCAGAAACTGACAGGGTGATAATTCTTTTGCTTTAGTATATTCCTTTATTTTTTTCCTGCTGTGAAGAAAAAAAGCTGGTTTAACTAGTGTGTTTCAAGATACAATTAATCTACTTTACTGTCTGTAACCTTCACACTGTATTGTGTAAACAAAGAGAAATGGTACAGCCTAAACTAAGCCAACAGGCCACTTTTTAGTAAAAGTACAAGAAGGTGAAAATAGAAAAGTGAAGCCTTACTCCATATCCAGAATGGGCTTTCATTTTCAAATTGCACTTGTCAGAGACAGAAACAATCTACTCGGAGCAACTGAAACACTTTATAGGTTTATGGGGCTAGAGGTTGCAGGCCACATTCACAAAAGAAATTTCCCATCCTCAGGAGTATGGTGAGCTCCCTGGATTCAGGGTGGCTTCCACATGGTGAGAGGTCATCAACAGAGTGATATGTTGCTAATTGTTCTGTTGTTGTATTCACCCTGCAAGACATTAATTCTTGTAAGAATGCACTGATGGGCTTCCAGTACTGCTAACATGTGCTGACACTGCTCCGACTTGGATGAATATTAAAGTGCTTTTAAAAGCAGCTGTTAATTCCCCTCATATCTGATTACAGAGGGAGCCCAGCCTTTCAGTTAGCAGATGTGAATATGCCTGACAATTTGTGGGGTTTTTTTTAAACATAGACCCGTGAACTAAAAATATTCTTATAGGGAGATATTACTATTTTATAGTATTTTATAAAAGAATCTTCTAAATTAAAACTAAAGAGAATTTTGTTGGGGTTTTTTTTGGCACATGTGCTGCTGGGGTGATATCATAAAGTACCAAACAGAAGATCCTTTGGATGCTGCACTCATTAAATCCTGGCAAATAGCTATAGCTGCAACACTCAAAGTTTCTGCAACGCCAGTGTTACAGATAAGAACCATGTATATTTTAACCTTGCTGTCAAATGCAGGGAGAAAGGAGGTCTGATGCCAGCCTCAGCCTCGCAGCAAGTGAACTGCACAAGCAAGACGTCTGATCCTGCAAAGACTGAATAAACTTCACTTCAGAGGTGCAAAAATCAGACATCCAGGCTTGCTGGAGATGCTCGCCCACCCCTCCCCCCCTCGGCCATTCCATCACTGCCTCCTCCACCACTTCCCGACCCCCGCAGCTCAGCACTTCGCCGGCCGCCCCGAGCCCGGGCTCTGCCGCCGCCACCTCGGACAGCTCCCAGCGCTCCCGGCCCGCAGGGGCAGTAACGCGAAAGCCCCGTTTCCCTCCAGAACTGTGGGCTAGAGCCGGGACGCCGAGAGTCGCATACACACGTGGAGAGAGTGAAGGAGTAAGTTAAGGGCACAGCGCAGAACCATTCATCACTGACCCGCGAAGCAGCGGCATCCACACCCCTCTGACCTGCACCGCTCACGGCTGGCTGAAGAAAGGGTACCTGTCATTCATAACCTCTGGTGATTGGTGGCTGGCTATATCAATCTAAATGCTGCGTTTCTCGTGTCTTCCTCATTACTAGCTGAACAATTTCAGTGTCCCGCACATGTGCTGTTGAAAAAAACAACCTCAGAGTCCTGGGCAGGCTCACAGGTATCCCAAGTTCTGAATGCATTTAGGAAGCAACAGACAGGCACCCCGGTAAGCAACAAAAAAAGGCACTTGAAAGTGCAAATTTATGCAAGCTGAGTCCTTCAGAATCACATTCCCCAACAGCAAAACTATTACACAAACAAAACAAACAAAAAAATTGGTCCAACAGATTTGACAAATGTAAGTATTAAAAAAAATTGCAAACTATTTGTGCATAATCTCCAAGTACCTAAAAAGGTTGCTGCTTCAGTATAGTATATTGCAACTCAATGTCTGAAACCGTATGTTCTCTGATCACTTACACTTCAATTTCCACTGTAAGAAAAAAGCTGTTCTGCTGAAGAATTGCCCAGGACTACAAGCTAGGAGGCTACAACCCGCAGACTAATGAATGACTATGTATTTACACATCATCAGCCTTTTATTTTCATGACTGGTTTGGTTGCATTGCAGCAGTGACCTCTTGGAGACAAAGTAACAATGAAAAATAGATGCTCTATGAGAATCCTATGAAGTGTGACTTAAAACTGTCCCTTTGCAACTGTCCTTTGGAAACCCGTTTCAGGCTGAGTGAATTTCAGGGATATTTCTGGTTTATTTTGACTGGATTGTACAAGCTGGAAGCAATATAACTTTACTAAAGGTTGAAGAAGCACTTGAAGTAAGTTGATTCCTAAATTGCTTTAAAGCCAGCTGCTTTGGGCTCAGCAAGGCCAGTGGAGCAAAAAGATGCAAGATACCCCTTCTTTCACAGTTACCTATGGCGAGGCTGCCTATTCCTCTGCCCCTCTGCCTCCTACAGAAAGGCATCGAGATAGGGGAGGGACAGATGAACCCAAATCTCACCTCTGAGTCACTGGTCAGCAAGGATAACCCACTGCATGTCCTAAGTATGCACTAAGTACTAATGAACAATGAACTCATTTCTCAGGCCCAGTATTCAGGAAAAGCTATCACTGAAATTAAAACAAACCACAAGCTTCAGAATTAGGCCTGAATCTGAAATTCAGTCAGTTGCATACTCCAAATCTGAATTCACAGATCTCTCCACATTAGTTTGGTGATCAGAAACAGAACCTCTATTAAGCTAATGAAAATATCCTCTTGAGTGTCACGTTTTGTTTTGTGTACACACAGACACACATGCTCCTTCAATTGTACAGCTACATTTTCAAAGCAAGCCCTTAGAGAACTCACAAAAATCTTTCCACTTACTAAAGAGGTGAAAAAGAACCGACATCTTTCAAATACTGAATGTTGTGAATGAACACACACATACACATAAGTACACCTCTGATCACAGCTTAAAAACAGCTGTGTGGATTTCCAGAAGAATGATTATTTCCTGAACAAACATGCACAGAAATGGGTATGTTCCAGCCAAAATCAGCAGAAAAGTCTTCTGAAAGAGATCATTCAAACAGCAAGTGTTGCTAATGAAGTACTTAAAGCACCACTTCTCTACAGAAGCAAGAATGTGAAGGAAGCTCTCCTTGCTTAGCATCAAAATAATCACCAGAAGAAAATGAAAAGGGTGTGTGACTAGGACCAAAATTACATCCTATGGAAAAATTCTTTGGCCTAGTCATTTGGCCAAACTTCTCGCGTTCCTTTTGCCCACCTGTTCTTAATAAGATCTCGTTCAATTCATTTCTCGTTCAGAAACAGAGCAGAAATCCTCCTATCCTTACAATGACACTCCTGAAATCCCAACTGAAAGCTGGGTGGCACTGCCAAACTCTTCCAGTTGCATTGCCTCGGTCAGGCCATCGGAAGCACCCCAAAGCCCCTACCAATGTGCTCCTCCCCAGCAGCCTCCATCTCAGCGGGGCTCCAGCCTGCAGACTAACCGAAGGCGCCGCCAGCCCCCTTCGTTCCCCCGTGGTCAGTCCCGACTCCGCACGCTGCCGTGCCCCCGGCACAGCCCACCACGGCTCGGCGGGGTAGACCTGCAGCGTCCACGCATGAAGGGCTCATGGTCACTCGGAGCACTTGAAGGATTTTCGTAACACGGTTCTACCCTGCTAAATACCAGACCTTTGTCACGCACGCTGGAAGGACGCATGCAGGAGGAGGCCCGGAGGGTCCAGGGCATCCCGAGTCTCGGCATCCCGCTGCCGACCTGATGACCCGGGGGCGGCGGGCGCTGCGTTCGCCCACCCGAAGCCCGGGCTGGGCCGGCTGCCCCGGCACCGTGCCACTGCGAACCTGACGTCCCGGCCCCGCAGCACCTCAGCCGGCCTGCAGCCCCCCCTCGCCCGCCGGTAGAGCCGTCATTCTTCCTCGGCACCGGAGGCGGGCGGGGGGCGCCGCTCAGACCTTGAGACGGGCAGGGCCGCGATGAGGCCGGGAGAGGCCGGGCAAGGCCGGGCGGGGGGCGGCGGCGTGGCACTCCCTCTCCGTCGCCCGCCTTCTTCCTGCACACTCACCCATCAGCACGGCGGCCACCGTGCTGAGCAGAAGCCAGTTCTTCTTCAGGAAGCCCGGGCAGCTGCACCCCTTCCTTCTCGCCTTCGCCATAGCGGGGACCGCTGCGGCAGGGGGTGCGACGGGCCTGAGGCGCTCCGTGCCGTGCTAGCCGAGGGCGACTGCCTTGCCTTGCCTTGCTTTGCCTTGCCTTGTCTGGCTGCCTGCCTGCGTTCCGAGCTGCTGCGCGCTTACAGAGGGGAGGCGGAGACTTTGCACCTCACCCGGCAACGGGAGAGCCCGCCCCTCAGCCAGCATGCCTCTTCACCCACTCCGCCGCACGCCTGCCGCCTCCCTGCCTACCAGCCCTGTCGCCCCTCTGCCCCCCTCCGTTGGTCTGCGGGGTGCGGCCCGGCTGCCGGTCACCTCCCGGTTCAGGTCTCCCCCACATGGCGGCCGGGGCTGTGCAGGGACACGGCGTCCTGGGGCGAGGGTCAGCGAGGGAAGAGGGCAGTGCCCCGTTGCCCGGAGCGCTGCGCCGCGCTGACCCTCCAGCCACGGACCGCAGGGCAGGGCAAGGGGAGGAGGGAGCAAAGGTGGTTCGTGGGTCCTGCTACGGGCTGACAACCTGCGGCCGTGGCTGGTGGGTGCCATACCCAAACCCTGCTTGTCCCAGCTTGCCTCCCTCTTGTGCCCTTCATGCCTTGGTTTGGGCCGGGCTGCCGGGTTTTGTGCCAAAACGACACGCAGCCAGCCCCCGCAAGGCCTGACACCCCCCATACCAGAGGGAAGGGTGTCCCATGACAGGGCCTGTACTGCCACACTGCCTGCCAGGCAACCTTCATGCTCTGCAAGGGGGTGTAGGAGACCCACATCTCCAGGCAGAAGAGTTGGTCCTGGGTGTTGGTGTTGTGTGGTGTTGATGCTGCAGTGGCTGCACTGGAGATACTCTCTGGTTAAATACTAAAGTGAAATAATCTGCCCTGTACTCCTGGCGGGAACATTGGGGGTAGAAAGTACAGAAATGGTTTGTAGGATTTTGCACTGGGGTTTTATCTCAGTAAGTTTAAATACCAAAATTGTGAAGAAGCATTTCTTTCTCCATGCAACTCCTTGACAATGATCTCCTTTCCCTACCTGTTAACCCAAAACTGGGTCTGGTACCTGTTGTGTGAAAAAGCCAGTCTCAGAGATGAGATATTGTTTTATTATAAAGTTGCACAAGTTCGTGTGCTAGGTGGTAATTCCACAAAGCTAGCACACCTAGGCATTTTTCAAAGCATCAATTATACACAACGTTATCAATTGGTAAATTTCCAAGAACTTCCTACTGATGGTGACTGACTAGTAATTTGCATATGATTACACAGTACTTATTCACACAAATGCTCTATGGATAAGGGGTTTCACCTGGGCAGGGGTCTCTTGCCCTGGGGGTGTGATTTTTTGTATTATAATGAGGCTAGTTCACTTAAGGATAGGGCTAATCATCACTTAGCTGACTATTCAAAATTATACAAAACAAAATAATTTCTAAGTACATATGGTTTATATTATTTTTGAGAATGTCTCTCCTTCAAAGGAGAGAGACATTCAAAGGCTACCTCTTGATATGGAGTTCCTCAACAGATCACTGTTGACAACCTCAAGGATAATCATCTTGACCTAGATGTCAAGTATATACACGTTTGTCTCTTCCTTTATATGCACTAATAGACATCAAAATACTCAATTATCTTGCTTGGGCAAGACACATCCTTATTTCTCTTTTTCTCCTGTTTGCTGATAATAGGCCACATCCCCACCCATAAGTGTGATGAAGGTGTATATAATACTGAGACGCAATTCCCTGTGGGATTATGGTAGGGTTTTCAATATCTGTTTATAAATTTGTTGATTATGATTTTCAAGCTTGGAGTTCAATTGGTAAATGTAACAAAAAAACCCCTATTGTTGTCTTGCTGAGTGACATGACAGAAAATGCAGAATGGAGGTTTATCTTATTTAATTACACTTGACATCATCCATTCCAAAACCTATGCTAGTGAAGTTTGCATATTTTCTATCTGTGATGACTGAGTAACTAAGGCCTGGGGTAGATCAGCAAAAACTGCTGTTGAAATCTTGTCACATCTCTTCGTCACATGGATCTGTCTGTTATGAGTGACAGCTTTGGGAAAGTGAGAAATATGTACCTTGCTGAGGCAGGGAAAAGCACTGAAATCCACCTGGATGAGAAGCAAGAGCCGTCATCTATCCCAAGTGTTAAAAACTAGATCCAGCTACATAAATTTATATAAACACTCCTAAAAAAGTGGCCTTATTTTTTAAATGCATTTGAGCAACAGCAGTAATTTGTCTACATCTGTCACCATCAGGAAAATTTAATTAAAAAAATAAAAGGAAGCCCAGTGGTAGAAAGGAAGCAGATGAATAAGTATCATTTTACTTTAATTAAATCATAAAAGGTTCTAGACCACTTAAAAGGAAAGCTAGCATACTACCATGTTACAAAGCCACAGAAAAAGCAATACAGAAATAACTAATGCGAAGAAACAGTAAGAAACACCCCGGCTGGTGTCCAGACTTTGGTGCAGAAACGCAGCAAAGTATGAGTGGCACTGAAGAGGTATAGGAAGAAAAAGGCACATAAGGTTTCATGGTGGGCAGGATCAGGCTTACCCTGTCCAGAAGACCTCTGGCCTTGGTTCTCACTGCCACAGAGGGTAATTTTTAACTTTTTTATTTCCTCCCACATATACTGGGAATCTCAGATGTTCCAGGAGGCAGGGAGGTGGTGCCTCTCTGGACAGTGGCAACAAAATCACTTGCAAGATAACTTCAGAGTTCAGGCTTTCCTTTAATTCTCTGTCCATTCACTTTCTCATGTATCCCTTAGTACAACTTACTCTGCTTTTCTTTTGAGCAGTTTCTGGTGAGCTAGAGGAAATAACTCAATACGATGGTTCTTGAAAACTAGCTAAAACTAAGCTAGAGTTTACTTCTTCCTCCATGGAGTTTCCATAGTTTGTGTGTTTCTCTTAATGCTTTAAATATCCTTTTTTTTTTTTTCACAATTAACAATTTCATTGTACATTCTTGGGAGAGCTAGAACTGCCTGCAGCACTCTTAGCATAAAAAAAAATATCCCTCCTACTGGTATAAAGCAATGTGATTGTAGCTGCTATGTGCCTTCCTGGAGCTTGCAATATCTTAAAAGGAGTTGTGCAACCTTAGGAAAACATGTAATAGAGTTATGCTATATAACTTGTGAAGGCTAGAGTCATCTTATTTCCATGTT
Source organism: Brachypteracias leptosomus (assembly GCA_013401335.1). NCBI lineage: Eukaryota > Metazoa > Chordata > Aves > Coraciiformes > Brachypteraciidae > Brachypteracias > Brachypteracias leptosomus. Next base: position 60,695 of record VYZX01006367.1, read on the forward strand.
CTGCAACAATAGAACAATATATAGTGAATTGAAGTTCTCTACATACTTTTTGTTTCCTGTCCAAGTACAATGCTTCTGTTCTTTTCTGCTACTGTTTTGTCTATAAAAATATTTATGAAAAAAAGAAAAAGTCAAAAATCTAGGCTTTTTTTCTTAATAACGTGTCTTTTTGGGGTTTTTTAACTTCAACAAATGTAATTCCATGGGCATGACCTTGAAAAAAGGGCTTGATAACTTATGGCATCCATAGAAACTTAAAGCAACATTTCTAAAAAAGACTTAGGCAGGTGAAACAGAGATGTTTTAAACTTCCTGATGAGCAAGCCATTTTTAATTTGATCTTCCTATTATAGAACGACAGACATTGGCTTTGCTCCTGGATGTAGAGTCAAGCTGGCAGTTTCTGTATGGTGAGCTATAAAAAAACCCCCACCCTGTAATAAAAGTGTCCCAATAAAATTGAAAAGGATTAAAGGTAGCCCAAGCTCATGGATCATTCTTGAGATGTTAAAGTTATTTTTAAAATGAACTCAGCTATGGAAAAAGACTGAAAGAACTAATACTTTGTGAGTCCAGTTGCCTGTACAGCTACCGAGCACAGCTGCTGAGCAAACAAAAATCTAAAATCTATTTAAACCATTTTTAGCTTAGTGTGATTTCAAGGCATCTTGAAATAACTATGTAATTAATAGGATGCACATGTGAAAAACTGTCAATACACTTCATGTGTACAGATGATATGAATACATTATTTAGCTGTATTGCTCACTGTTATAAAGTCCTCAGAGTAGTTCATAGGTAAGATTGTATGTGTGACAATATGGTTTTATTTTTTGTGTTTAATTTTATTTTATTTTTAAATGTTATTGAAGTATACAGAGGAATCAGCCTTGGAAATCTGAACATCTGCCTGGGAAAAAGTGACATGTATTTGCATGAATGATTTTGTTCTTTAAGGCTAAGCAAATCCAGGTTACTTTGTTGTAAATCTAGGATCATACACAAATATGTAAATAACCATTATATTGACCAGTTATTACCATATGGTGACCTGATATGTATGTAGCCGTGTGTCTCAACATTCATTTCCAATTTCTAGAACTGTCTTAGTGACATTTTAAGTGAATTACTTAGGAATATAGCAAGTAATCTCACAGGCTAGGAGTAATGTCAACTTTCTGAGGTTGACTCCTATAGGAACATCTACAGTACAGTGTAGTGCACCGTGTAGCAAGTGGAAGCTTGCCTCTTCATGCTCCTTGAAAAATACCTTTGGAGACCGTAGTTAAGAGAGTAAAAAGCAATTGAGTTGTACTTATTTAGTCCTTCAACTATTTCTGCCTAGGTCAGCCTATTACTATAATATATGTAAGCTTTGGTGACAGTTGATTTGACCCATGGAAAACTAATAAAGTATCTTTTCTTCATAGTTTATGGTGACCGTGAATAAGAAATTGCATCACAGAGAATTGCTGAGATTGTGGGTGTTGCATTTTTTAAAATGCTTTGAAAAAACAACAGTATTTAGCAAAGATTTCAAAAAACAAGTGCTAATAGTCTACCTAGAATGCAGGTAGAATAATTGAGTTTGCTTTTTTAATTTGAGGCCAATCCACTGGAGGAGCAATTTGCAAATGTTTTTTAGTACCATAAAGCCAGGGAGCACATACAAAACTTCAAAACACAAAGTAATACATTTCTGTCTAATATATCTTATCTTAATGAGAAAATAATCCAATAAAAAGGATAGTATTTCTAAATACTGTGAACATTTTCAGTTGTCATCCTTTGGCACTGGACCATGTTGCTGCACTGGCTTCTTTTATCATAAAATAACTGAAATACTTTTGTCTTGGTAATACAGTGAAGTTGAAAAGTAAAATCTTTAGCTTAGCATGAGCCATCAAGCACAATGCTTTTATCTCTGAATTCCAGAATTAGGCTACTAGGAAAGTTGCCTTGCTTTGGTTCCACTCTTTAGCTTTCTAGCCAAATATGAAAACTGAAATTAGAGATGGAAATGAAAAGTGTGATTCTGGATGCAGTTCAGTGAAGAGCCAAATGAGAATCAAAGAAATACACAAAGCTGTGTCTTATGTGCATAAGAATACTTTGCTCTAACTAAGCACCCAAAATTGCAAGATTTTTTTCTTATAGCCTGGAACCTGTGTGTCCTGGCATCAGATCTCAAGGTCTAACTGCCATGTACACTAAGTAATACAGCTGGATAAGCATAAAAAACCAACCAACCAACCAACCAACCAACCAACCAACCAACCAACCAACCAACCAACCAACCAACCAACCAAAAAGACCCAAATCCAAGAACCTTGGTGCTGAGACAACTTGTAAAATAAATAAACAAGACTTCTGACAGGTGCTCTGACTGTCCCCAGGGGCTGAGCTGATGGGGTGTTGGTTTTTATTTTGAAGGGGCATGCTGTTTTCATGGCAGTAATGGTTCTGCACGTGGAGATCCTGTTTAATCCAATGTAGGTTAAAATTAAGCTACTACTACTGTTACTATTTAATGAATCCAACCCACTCTTTTAATTTTGAAGGCGTATGTATTTCTATTCCAATAGCTGGTTCTCAATACACAGATAGATCTTCTTATCTACTTAGAACTTCCAGTAAGATGGCCAGTAGTTGCTTTATCATCTGTTTGTATAAGTTTTTCTACTGTCTTACCAAAGATACTCTAAACCATATCAAAATAGTAATTCTTCTCTATATTTTCCTCAACAGATTTTTCAGAACTGTTGAGCTATTAAAATGATAAATGATCTGGTAAAATGATCTGGATTTGTCCTAAAATCAACAAGAACAGAAGGATCTTTTCTTCTCTTTTCTTTTTT